>ML509154.1:332284-398544 GCA_005239535.1 Nicotiana rustica | reverse complement strand
AGAAGGCTTCAACCTAAGGTTAGTAACCTAAGGAGGAAATGGTCTTATAAAAACTGTCTCACAACAACATTGTATGCACTCCATAAGAAAATGGCACCTACCGAGGCTAATGAACGGGAAGTAAAAATCAGAAGTGATATTCAAGGTCATATGAGTTGTATGGAATTCCAATCATTGTGGGCACTAAGGTAAACTATGTATTCACGCAACAAGGGGGCAGAAAGACCAAGAAAAGTAATAACTTATGTTTAAAGAAAGTTGAGAAGGAAAAATAGGAATTATTCGATCAATGATCAGGAGTTAGTTACGTTATGAACGCAATTAAACTTTTTGAGTATTATCCATGCAGCATATATGTTGACAATCATACATTCGTAGAGGATTCTGGTATAAGTTAAAAGAAAGAATTGAGCCCAGGTCATAGACAAAGGAACGAATTATTAGAAGAATGTATCATGGATATTCCATAGCGCCCATGAAGGGATAAAGTAATAACTAATACCATGAGCCGCAGATTGGAGATAGCTTAAGCCTACAAAAGACTAACCAGAAGAAGGAGAAAATTAAAGGGTTACATCAACGAAGCAAATAAGGAATATGACTATTGGACTTAGAAAATTATAGAAATCGTGATTGAGAACATTATAGGATCACTCTTAATATCAAAAGTACAAAAGGGATAGTACAACAACCATATTCTATGACGGCTCTATGATAAAGCCAGTTAGAAAAAAAATACCAGCCTCATAAGAATTTGGTATGGAGCTCCCACTGGATTGTAGTATTATATAAAAGCTCCAAGTTGTGGATGTGAATCATACTGTGGAAAGGGGGTTAAGAAAGAGATACAAGATGTGATGAGAGATTTTAAGGTAAGTAAGGTAAAGGTGAACAACATATGAGATACTCAAATACAGAAGGCTGTGAATAGCCCATACTTCGGATAGAAGGCTAGAAGCACGGGGATTCAGCATCCAAGAATGATAGTAGAATCGTCAATGTTATATTTTCTAGCATATGGTTTCTAGGTACCGAGAGATCTAGCCAAGAAGTAAAGAACAATTAGAGACGATGAGATGTCTCGCTTGATGTTTCATAATAATACAAGGAAATCTATTATGAACCAAGATGGCAAGCAGTGTAAATGGATATATGTAGGTTTCAAGATAAAGTATGATAGAGCGACAAGGCTTAAGAAGACAAGAGTAAGAACAAGAAAGGGTGAGTAAGAATGTGATGAGAATGAATAAGTTCTCGGGATTAAGCCCATGAAAACAAAAGAGCTGATGGGTTCTCTAAGTTATAGAAGGCTCAGTATAGCCTGAATAAAATCAAGGGAGACTAAGACTAGTAGCACTTAGAGGAGATGGAATGCTGCCTTGGTTGTGAAATGAAGATGTAATTGTGACAGATAAAAGATAACTTTTGGTCTTTCGATTAAATAATTATTTGAAGAAAAAAAAGGGAGAAGGAGAAAGGATTTCGCGGTCAACACGAGATCAGAATAACCTCATAAGGTGAATCACATCAAGATACTATGAAATACGACTATCGAAATCACTTCAACTATTCCTCGATGCAACGTAATCCCTAGTGGCAAGGTTTTACGTAAGAAGTTTCAAATTATCAGTGGTATATTGTAGATCAATATTGAGGCAAATCATAATGGATGGACAAAAATCCCAAAGTATGAGCTGAGATTAGGTGGTAATTCTTAAGATGAACAGTAATTAGGAAGCATTAAAGGACTTAGAATTATACATATGGGATAAGCAACCAGAGTAAGTTGGAATTTGGTAGAAAACATTCGCAACGATAAATCGAAGTAGAATTATGGTATAGCATGGCCTACTTAGACGTAGTAAAGCTAATGACGCCCAGCGTGACAGGTTGACATAATTTTGTATATATTCACAAAATGAAGCCTAGAGATTGACTAAAATCTTGAGGGAAGAAAAGAGAAGAGTCGCATAGGTGCACATACAAAGTTAGAGTCGTAAAGGATGCATGGTAGAAGGTAGCAACAATTACGAGATTAGAAGAATTACGACTACAAGTCGTGGTGTGATAAAGAAGCTTAAAGGGGGGATTTCCCTGGCCTTTGGGAATCATTCACAGAACAGTTGCCTAAATGGCAAGAAGAGTATTGGTGTATTCACAAGAGTTATGGGATATGAGAATGATAAGTGCATCAGTTAACATTCGAGGATGAATGTTCCAAAGGGGGAAATGAGATGTTACATCCCGCATTTTTGTATGTTAAAGTTTCGTTGTAAGTTAATCAACGAATGTTCGGGAATAAGATTATTTGGAGGTTAGAAGCATTATGATATTTCAAAAAAGTGATGAGTAAATTAGTGAAAATGAGAGGGTGAGCAAATCAAAGAAAATGAATTTCGTCAAAATTTCTCATTTTGGGATAAAATACGGCCCGAGCTAAAATACCCGGTATTTATTGACTAGTACCATACAAGATACCACATGGCCATGATAGTAAGGTGTGTAGAGTGTATTAAGTATGAGTAGAATTTTAAGTAATTTGAGATAATTCTTAATTATGCGGATAATTGGTTAATTACCGGGTAACGAGACACTACCTAATTACCTAATAAGTGGATAAAGATAAAAATTTCCCACCCCACCCCCACGTGGAAGCAAGCCAATTCTTGGACAATGAATCATTAATCATTTAGTATATGTGTCACATTAAGGATTTTGGGTGGAAAATCATTATTTAAGTAGGGGATGACCTATGACATAAGCTAGACGCTATATGGAGACTATTGGGAGGACTATGAGTAGTTCGTCCAGATTTTAGTATTACCAAAAACATTAATGAAGTGATTCTTAGTTCCGGATCTGTTAATTACATGAGGGAGTTCATTAATTTTATACAACAAAAGGAATGGTGGATCCCCCTTCATTGGCGGAGATTCACTTGGGCGAGAGATAACAGTTTAAATATTGCATCAAGGAAGGACGGATTCTTGCACTCGTCAAAGTGGGATAATAACACATATTTTTTCCTACTCCAGGTATATTAAGGCTATCCCTTCTTTTTTTTGGTATGATCCATGCGATACTAACGAAACTTGCAAATGGAAAAATTCCATAAATGACTCTATTCATAGAAGTATTAGAGATATCTATGTTCTTGATTTTCCACGTGTCATATTATTTTATCCTATATTCATGGGTCTCAGATTTATTAACGTACTTTTCATGCATTGCATTCATGTACATTGACCCATGAGTAGATGGCGTTATATACGCGTATATATGTAAATATATGTATATGGGATATGGGAAAAGGTTACGACGTTATATATGCACCGCCACCTGATCAGGTGGTATATAAAGATGATGTTGCCCACAATTGCTGAAATATCCTTCAGACAGCGTTACATACGCATATATATATGTATGTATAATCAAACGGCATTATATACGCGTATATATGTATGTATATATATGTATATGGGATATGGGAAAGGTTATGGCATTATATACTCACCACAACCTAATTAGCTGGTATAAGATGATGATTTTGCCCACAGTGGCCGATATGATATGATGGGATGCCCTCAGAGGCTGATGATGTTATGAAACATGTACCTATGCACGACATGACATCCATACGCATATGCATGACTCTAATAGTAATTATGATTTACAAAGTTATTCAGACTTACAGGTTGATCATGTACTCTATATGCCATCCATGTCTCTTATGTATTTATTTATGTTGCTTATATACTCGGTACATTATTCATACTGACGTCCCTTTTGCCTGGGGACGCTATGTTTCATGCCCGCAGGTCCCGATAGACAGGTCGAGAGCCCTCCAATTAGGCTATCAGCTCATCGGAAGATGTTGGTGCGCTTCATTTCCTTCGGAGTCGCTTGTTTGGTTAGTATGATTTAGACGTGTACTGTTCGGTATGGTGGGACTCTGTCCCGACCTTTACGACATTTATGTACTCTTAGAGGCTTGTAGACATATGTCGTGTACATGAAAGATTATACTGCCTTGTCGGCCTATATTTTGAGTTTATAAATGATTATGTTGGCCTGTTAGGGTCGTATGTCACGTGTATATGATGATGTAATAATAAATATACGTTACGTTGGTGCTTGGTAGAGTATGGTACCGAGTTCCCGTCGCGGCCCATCGGTTTGGGTCGTGACAGTGGGCCTGGTGCTCGAGTTTGGCTGAATTTCAAGAATTGTGTCTAAATTGATAGTTTTCGATTGGGTTTTGTTCCTTTAGCATATATTGATGATGTTAATCTGATTATGATAGTCTGAGAGCATTTGGGAGTCGATTTGAGAGACAAGAGAATCACGGATTAGTACTTTGGCCCGGGTGGAGGTAACTAATGGCTATAAATCTTGTCGTGAGGGTATGAAACACCGGACTTCGTATTTTTCACTGTTTTTAGAATGGCGCACATGTCGGATGACGAGTATGTGGCGTGTACTGATTTGTTAATTGGACATGGTCCTCTCCGTGACAACTATTGATTTGCGTATATTTACTATAGATCATATGCTAAATTGTGTTCTAAAACCATTTATATATTTGGGCTATAATTCATGTTTGGAGCCACATGCCGGCTTTTTTGGACCCCTTGAGGGCTTTTTACTACTATTTCCTCACTGTTGATTTATGATTTACACTCAGTCATGTTATGTTTAACTTATTTCGAAACTCAGCCTTATTTACACTGTTTTGAGATATAAAATGATGTTGTTGGGTCGATTACAGAAGGAAGAGCATGAAGTCTTTTGAATTGTGAGAGAGATTTTTTTAACAGATTAGTTCGTCTGTTTGTGTGTGTATGAATAGAGTATATGTAGTTTTGAAAAGCATGCAGAGGAATAAGGTAAAAATAATAGTTCAGCAGTAATTATAGAAATAATCATCAATTAGAGTTAATTTAGTATACAGACTTCCTTTATTTAAGGAATCATACCCAAACGGTAACAAGTAGTGGCAACAAAAGGAGAGGAATCAACTAATGTGTATATAATTATACAAATAAACACAATTACGATCCAATCAATACGAGTATTCCCCACAATTAAGAGTCATAGTCCAAACAGATCGACAGTAGGAAATAAGGAAAGAGAACTAATTTGAAAAAATGATTTTAATCGTGCAAAGAGTAGTAAAGAATAGGGCATGTGATTAAGGCTAGGTACATAATATATTAATTAAGGAAAGTATATAACTAATTGACAGCATACTTATACATAACAAAAGGTAGAAAATAATTCTAAAAATTAGTAATCACAGGGAATCAGTTATCACATATGCAAAATTAGTAAAGAGTTCACGTAACAGTTTTAAGGAAAATATCATAGTTCTAAGAAAATAGAGAAGATAACACTACAAATAAGCAGGTAATAAACTAGAATCAGGACCATAAGGAAGAACAATATCAAATATGAGTTAGGGTTTCGTATAGATCATGATACAGTCAGGAATAAACGAACACAAAAACCCTAACAAGCAAACATAAGTCAGAATCACAGAATCGTAGGATGTTTACGAGAAACATACATATCAACTAAACACAGCAACCAAGACGAACTCAGAACCCAAAAATTGGGGTTTTTTTGATAGAATAAGTCAAGTAAAGAGAGAATTCTTAATCTAACATTTAAAATATATTAAAAATCATAGGTTAGTACCAAAAATCAAAAGAGAAAGCGTTTTTAAAAGGGGTCAAGAAACCCTAGTTGAAGATGAAGCATTATTTTAGAGAAATTAGAAAACCTTTAAGGAAAATTATAAAGATCCCATAATATACACAGATCTAAGTCAGATCTAAAAGAAAAATCGGAAAATACCAGGGGTTAGGGTTTCAGAGAGTTGAAAAAAACAAGGAAAACCTTTGAGATGTTGCCATCGTTAGCCGGAAAATACATGGCTCTTCCTTAAATGGCCGGAGGAGGCCAGAAGATGGCATGAGGGACCATAGGTAGGAGCTGAACCACTCCAGGCTTGCCTGAGGGACTTAGGGTGCCTTAGACCAGTGTAGGGTGAAACAATAACCAGGAGACAGTGAAAGACCATAGTTTCCGGTGAGGGAACTAGCCGGAGAAGACGAACAGACTCCATTGGAGGTGGAGAGATAAGGGAAGGTTCTAGAGAGAACCGGAGAGAGATAGAGAGAGAATTGATAGGTTGGAAAATGAGGGGTCGGAGGGGGTAGTCTTTAGGGTTATTAATGGTAAGAGTGAATCTGGGCCATTGATCAAATTTGATCAACGGTCCATATTACAGATAGGATTGGGTCGGGTGATTTCAATGGATTGGGCCTGGGGTCTTGGGCTGGTTTCAATTAGGTTGGGGTCAAATTAAATTAGGCTATAACTTAAATAGAAAGGGCTAAATGTCAAATACCCAATTAAATAAAAATAGCTAACAATTACATAAAATGAAATGAAGGCTAAATAGGTGAAATTAAGGTAATTAACTAGTATTTAAAATATTAAACGATTTATTATTGAATCAAAATAGCATTCAAATGTACAATTATGCTATAATTGAAAAATTGTTGTAATTATAGCTAAATAATGCCAAATTGGCCAATTTGTGAAATAACTAAATCCAAATAGGATTAAAAATGATATATTGAGCTAATAAATATTTTGAAATTCTTTATAATACATATTTATGAATAATCATTGAATATAAAAATACTGAATAAATTGGAAAAGGTTTGATAAAAAATATGAAAAATTTTGGAAAAATACCAGTTATTATAAAGAACTTTTTTGGAGGTGTATATACAAATTAAAAAATAATTTGAGAAAAAATTTGGTATCAACAGCTTCCCCTCTTTACCCGGGAAGGATGGAAGAGTTGTCGGGTAAAGATATGATGGCCAATTTTGACCGAGTGGGAATAGCTTGAAAGGTTTAGGCCGCACCCTGGTTCCTGAGCTGCCTACATATCCCTGGTCTTAAAGGAATCAGGTCGTATGTAGTTCTGGTGTCATCGGTGAAGTATACCGACGAAATTTTACAAGAACACACGCCAAGTGCAGGGTTAGATGGGCAAACGACTTACGAGATAGTTAGGAGACCTGAAGCGGAACCGCTACCGCCTGGATGGTTGTCGCTTGCCGGATTACCCTTCAAAGAAACAATACAAGCGTATATTTTGCGTAATTTAAATATGATGCAAATTCCCGTTGGACGATGAATGTTGTCTTTGGACGATTAAAGATGACATCTTCAGACCATGATGTCCTGGGCTATGAATTGCTTGATGCAGGATTCGCAGGCCATGAAATGATATTCTCGGGCCATGAGGATGGTGCCTCCAAACCATGACGCCTTTGAATAATGATATGCAAAATGATAAAAAGAGATCCTCGGACCATGACATGGTGTTCTCTGGCTATGAAGATGGTGCATCCGAATGATGATGTCTTTGGATAGATTGGCGATATTTCAGCCCATGAAGATGCAATAGCATGATGCTTACAAGATAGAGCTTAGTCTTGCTAATTTAAAAAAGTAGAGCTTAGCAAGAAAAAAAGCGAATGATAGAGACAAGGGTTGCTTTTGTAAAGTAAAAAGGAGAAAGCATTTAGTTTCTCAAGGCAGAAAGGTAGCCTTATGCAGGATGCAGATGCAGATGGAGATAACATTTAGTCTCAGAAGGCATAAAGGTAGCCTTATGTAAGATGCGGATGCAGATGGACACAACTTTTAGTCTCGGAAGGCAGAAAGGTAGCCTTATGCAAGATGCGGATGCAGATGGAGACAGTGTTTAGCCTCGCAAGGCAGAAAGGTAGCCTTTTGCAAGACGCGGATGCAGATGGAGACAACGTTTAGTCTCGGAAGGTAGAAAGGTAGCCTTATGCAAGATGTGGATGCAAATGGAGACATCGTTTAGTCTCGAAAGGCAGAAAGGTAGCCTTATGCAAGATGCGGATGCAGATGGAGACATCGTTTAGACTCAGAAGGCAGAAAGGTCGCCTTATGCAAGAATTAAATAAACGACAATAGAAATTCTAAGTTGGTGTTAAATTGCGGTAGAGCATTGTGGTAATGAATCATCGTTTGTGATGATAACAAATGTTGGCGTGTGCAATGAGTTTGAGGAATAATTTATCTCCTTTGAGCGGAAAATATGTTTTGGGGCTTTTGCATTTTGTGCCTACATCCAAAGAAAAATTGTGAGTTTTGTAAAGGGGGGAGGTTACTTTGCATTCCCGCTGGCTCTGCTCGACGCACTTGCTTGATCATGATGATACTGTCTATATCATTGGGGTAGCGTTTGCTAAACAAGTTGTTTCAGAAAAAATAAATATGCATGGTTTTGTAAGAGTGCAATATATAATCTAAAATAGTTTTTAGATGAACCGACGACGTGACACGGTTCGAGACACTGCAATTTCTTCCGCTGCAGAATTTTGAGGGTCCCCCTCAAAATTCTGCACCAGATTGCTGGTGGATGCCTCTGACTGCTGCTCACGCCGTGAGTGGCTGAACTTGGTTCGGAGTTTTGAGGGTCCTCTTCAAAATTCTGCCCCATTTTCCAATTGCGGGGAAAATTAGATTTTTATTGAATTGTGACCGAACCCATAGGACTGCCTACGTATTCCCTCTTTGACGGGAATCAAGTCAGGCGTAGTTCAAATTACATCATTGAGGAAGCATAAAGAATACACATAGTAGTCCTTGACTGCATCTGAATTGATTGGCGTGAGCCATACTTCTCCGTCCATTTATGCAAGTATAAGTGCTCCTCCTGTCGGCACTATGAACCATGTACGAACATTGCCAGTTGGGAGAGAACTTTCCCCTGGCTTCATCTTGATGCGGAAATATTTTCTTTAACACCAGTTGCCCTGGTGTGAATCGCCTCGACTTGACTTTCTTGTTGAAGGCCCTGGCCATTCTGTTCTGATATAGTTGACCATGACATACTGCATTGATTCTCTTCCCGTCTATGAGGGCTAGCTACTCATAACGACTTCTTACACACTCTGCGTCACTGAGCTCAACTTCATGTATAATTCTTAGAGATGGAATCTCCATTTCGGCAGGAATCACAGCCTTTGTACCATAAACTAGCATATAGGGAGTTTCCCCTGATGATGTGCGGACAGTGGTGCGGTATCCCAGTAAGGCGAAGGATAACTTTGCATGCCATTGCTTGTGCTTCTATCATCTTTCTTAGTATCTTCTTGATGTTTTGTTAATCTCCCGGGTTGATAACTTCAGTCTCATCCAGGTTGGACTTAGGTCTGTTCTCAAAGTTCTCAACTTCTTTGACAATCTCGTCGGTTATGTCGTCCTCTTCTGAATCAATGTCCGTTTGCTGCGTTGTCTCATTGCATGTCAGAGTCATCGGTTCATCAAGACAAGTAATAGTAATGTTTTATAAGTAAAGAAATGGGAGAAAACAATAACAATAAATATCAGATTCATAAAATTTAGGAGATCCTTTGATAGATTGAATAACTATTTTTAAAATTAAAGATCCTTATTGCAGAAATTGGAAAAATGCAGAAAAAGGGAAATCGTTTAGTAAATAAAACAGTAAATAATGCTTGTTTTAGCCTTGCTACCCCGAGGCTCGTAGGGCTTTGGTTATCTTGATAGACCAGTTCTAGAGATATGACCCCTTGATCACGGTTTGTATGGAAAGGCCTTCCTCCCCCTCTCCCTCGAGGACAACATAGCAATCCATATTATCATCCTCTAGGAACAAACTCCTCATTGCTGCAAGTGCTTCTTCCTCGTCTGAACAGTAAATAGTGTCAGCTTACTTGAAAGTCTGCTCAAGATGAGGTATTAGCTGCTCCAAAGGGTAATAGGGACCTCACCAAGGTGGCGACCGGTCATTGAATTCCTGCCAGGTGTACTCATACCCAAGACCGAAAGTAGTGCCATGTTCCTTGAGCTTTATGGGCTTCGTGATCCCTTGGAGGTTTTTACCGAGCCCTTTGTCTGGCTCATATCCTCTCCAGTTCAAGATTCTCTCAATATTGTTATCCCACCATTTGTCCTTGTCAATAGCATTGACCCATTCAATATGGTGGTAAGTTCCTCCGCCTATCTTCCTTTTCCCGTCAATCACCGGAATAGTTTGATGGCTATAAATGGGGTTGCTACAGTCACCATGAGGAATCACCTCTCGGTGGTTCCACTCGTATTTTACCGCAAGATGTAGTGTTTATGATACGGCCCCAGCAGTATGAATCCAGGGTCGTCCGAACAACATGTTGTAGGGTGCCGGAACATCTATCACCTGGAAATCCACTTCGAACCAAGTCGGTCCACTCTGTAGACATAGACTGATCTCCCCCATGGTGGACCTCTGAGAACCGTCGAAGGCTTTCACATTGATCGCCCCATCCTTTATCACATGTAGCCCTTTACCCAATTTCTTGAGTGTTATCAACGGATATATGTTAAGACTGCAACCTCCATTGATCAAGATTCTTGTGATGAAATGATCCTCGCACTGCACGGTGATGTGCATCGCTTTGTTATGCCCGAATCCTGTAGGTGGTAGCTCATCCTCATGAAAAGTGATTTTATGACTCTGCAGTACGTGGCCTAAAATATTGGCCATTTCCCCACTAGTGATGTTGTTTGGCACATATGCTTCACTCAACACTTTCAACAAAGCATTTCTGTGTGTTTCAGAATTGTGCAGCAGAGAGAGGATTGATATTTGTGCCGATGTCTTGTTCAGCTGGTCGATGACCGAATACTCCTTAGCCTGTATCTTTCTTCAAAGGTCACCGGGACCCGTTTCGATAAGGGGAGGCCAGTTGGCGACCTACTTGCTTGACTCGTCCAGATGCTCAGGGGTGTAGACCTTACCAGTTCTCATATACCATGTGCTGCGACAGCTTCCTCAAACCGGACCTTGCCTTTCCTTCTTGCCTCGGCTATGTAGTCCCAGGGAATAGCGTCTGAATAGAAGGGTGGCATGGTTGACATTGCCACCGGAATTGGTGCAACCATCTTTATTTCAAATGGAATGTTTGTTCGGCGTGGCAAGATTGCGACCTCGAACGAAGCTGGTGTATTCGCTGGAGATACAAACTCAACTTCAATTGGCACTGGTGACATTAACGTGGTGCTTCCTCAAACTCAAATGGTATAGACATATTCACCTCAGCGGCCTCAGATGGCTAAATCTGGACTTTGATCGGTTTGAGAGTGACTGCGGATTTCTTTGGGTCATCGCCTTCTGCGATCAACCCGATCGGCCCCTCAGTATCCCAATCATCTTCTATTTCAATCATATGGATACCTCTACCCTTATGGTCCGGAAGAGGATTGTCGCGAACGTTTTGGGCGGGGTCTTTTGCCACAATAATCTTGTCAATGAGATCTTGTATTTTTTCCTTCAGAGAACGGCATTCTTTGATGGTGTGTCCCTTTATTCCGGAATAGTATGCACATGATTTATTTGGGTTAACCCACTGAGAAGGGTTCTCAGGGGTGGCAGCAGGGATAGGTGTAGCATAACAAACATCTTTGAGTTTTTCATATAGCTGGTCAATGGGCTCAGCTATGGCGGTATATTGCTTTGGAGGAAGGTAGTCAAAATTATGACGAGGTCTACAGAAGTTTTGGCGTGCAGGATGGGATTGGTAATGAGCTGGATGGGAATTATAAGTGTGGTTGACATGAGCGGGTTGTGGATATTTTGGCAAAGAAGTTTGATATGTGGGTGATGGAGCTTGGTATGAAAGTGGTGGAGTTTGATAATTTGGTGGTGGTGCTTGGTAATTTGGTGAGGGTGCTTGGTAATTTTGTGAGCGATGATATGTGAGGGGAGGTGTCAGATAGATTTGGTACTTGAGTGGGGAATTGATTCTTTGTGCAACCATTACGGCTCCCACATCTCTCTTTTTAGACACACTATCGGACTGTAGAGCCTTGTTAGTGGCTTTCAAAGCTTCAAAATTTGTTACCATACCGCTTTTAATACCTTCTTCAATCCGCTCACCCAATTTGATGATATTAGAGAACTTATGGCCCTCAACCATCATTAACGGTTCATAATACTGCGGGTCCTGAGCCCGAAAAAAGAACTCGTTCATCTGTTCTTCTTCTAGAGCATGTCTGACTTTAGCGGCTTCGGACCTCAAGCGAATAACATACTCTCGAAAGGTTTCTGTAGGCTTCTTCTTCAAATGTTTAATGTAGAACACATCTGGTGCGTTCTCTGTGTTGAATCTAAACTTGTCCGTGAAATCAGACGCCATGCTTACCCAGTTTGACTATTTCTTGGGGTCTTGGCTGATGTACCAAGACAGTGCATCTCCCTTCAAACTCCTCATGAACAGCTTCATGCGGATTCTTTCATCGTTTCCCACACCAACCAATTTGTCGCAATAGGTCCTCAGATGGACTCTCAGATCACCAGTACCGTCAAACATTTCGATCTTTGGAGGTTTGTACCCCTCGGACAGTTCGACATTAGGTTGGATACAAAGGTCTTCATAATTCAAACCTTGAATCCCGGTGGTCCCTTCAACACCCTAAACTCGGCTAGTCAGTTTCTTAAGCTCCTCGGCTAGGTTCCTGATAAGTAAATCCTTTTCGTTAGACTCGGACGCCTGTGGGATAGGCAGAGTGGAGTGGTCATGGTTTTTACATAGATATGATTGTTATAGGTGTGGAAATGGTCTTTTGTGGGGTTTTAAGGTTTTGGGATGAGTAGCGGGGTGTTATTTGTGGTGTGGCAAGTATTGTACAGTGTTAGAAGAGTTTGGTTCTTTGGGGGAGTGGTGTGATGATGGGGCGCAGGATGATTTTTCTGTCTTGGGATATTTTGTAGAGGTGCGGGGTTTTGAGCATTTGGAAGGTAGACGTCAGGGACGATGAGGGAAAATGATAAGTTGGCCAGATTCTGGACTTAATCGAGTTCTTCCTGAAAGGACATGTTCTCATGCAGGACATGAATACCTCGGCCATCATTACCTCTACCAGTTCAATCACATTTTCCTTTCTGATGTCGTTGGACTCTTCCATCTTACTTTTTCCTTTGTCTTTGCCCTTAGGAGGACTTGGGGAAGGAGTAGGTGGAGGGCCTTTTAATCTGGTGCGATAGGCTGATGATGCCAGAATGCAAAAACTAACCTTTGGGGAGGGGAGTAAGAAAAAATAAAAACAAAAGGTAACTAAGTCATGAGGATTATGAAAAGAGTATTGTAATATTTAAACACATAATGCGGAAATGAAAGCGTGTCCTAAGTTGGGGACCTCTTTGTGCCTGAGGTAGGCTTGGCGACAAATTGATTTGGGGAACTTAAAATGCTAAATGCCTCATTTTATTGATAATAAAATAGACAAATCCCAAAACGACAGACGAAGAATAAAAATCACTAATGGCCATTTGCCTTATTACATTGTTTGAAAAATAAATACATTCCTATCTACTTGGTCCCAGAAGGACCTTCCCCAGATTCGGCATTCATGCTTTCTTCTAACAGCTTTCCTAGCTTGCGAAGTCCCAGCAACGGGTAAGTTCTGGCTAGGTATCCCCCTACAGCTCCATCAACCTTTTGACAATCTTCAACCCTTTTGATGAACTTTTCTTCCAAATCGATTATACCTCGTTCCAAATACCCCAGCCTCTTGTTGGCACTAATAGCTATGTCCTTCCGTTCCTCGATCAGTCTTTTGTTGGACTCATATATTTTGTGGTGATCACCCTCATTGTAACAGATCCTTTTATGCAACTGGTTGAACTTGACTTGTGCTTCAGCCCTTTCATCTACAACCCTGTGACCTCGGACGTACCCTGGCTTGCTCTAACCACCCGGATCTTCTTCTAACCAGCCAAGATAGAAAGGAGTATAAACGGCGTGATACATGTCCGGCTCATGCTGTCTTTCTCAAGTATAACCTTGAAGTGCCATAGGTGCTGAGCTTGGCACTTGTGAGGATTGTCATTATTTTGAAAGTCTTCTCGGAGATGGATCATCTTCTCGACCCTAGGGATGACTTGTTTCCTTTCTACCTGCCTCATAACTTGAAGACGGACGTAAGGGTATGTCCCCCTTAGACCAATCAGTACCAGAAATGATGTGTCTCAGGATCGAATGATGAACTCATCAGTTGGAAACCATTCAAACATCCATTAAACCTGTTCTTCAGTCAGGTTATCAAAGAGCTCGACCCATCCCTCAACATCTTCAGGTTGAGCGAACATGTTATGGATATAGTTCATTCGCTTTGGGTGATGGAACACGATGTGGTCATCCCACATTCGGCGATACATGTCCTGTAGATATTCCCCCTTTAGGAGATGTTCTACAAGCCAAAGTTGGAGAAACACATTGCAACCTTCGAAATGCTTTGCTCCTTGTTGACATTTTTCTAAATCCCGGTACATATCTGCAACGATCATGGGCACAATGCTGAATTATTGCCTATTTAACCCTTCTATTATGGTCTTAGTTACCATGGCTAGCCTGGTATGGATCCTTTCTTTCTTCATGGGGAATACGATCAATCCCAAAAAGAAGACCATAAACACGAACACTCGGCGATGGACGTGTCCCAGAGAGGTGATAGAAAAATCGTCATGGTAGGTACGGTATGATTTGTTGTAGCCATATCGTTCGTACAAGTAGTCAAAAAAGGGTGTATGAATCCTCCAGACATACCAATTCCGCGTCCTTTTTCATACCCATTATTTTGAGGAAACTTATGCATGTGCGGTTCTCAGGCATCAGCAACCCTGGAGTTTTCCATACTAGGTTAGCCAACCCTCCTATCTCTTCTATCAACGGTGCCATTTTGATGTTCCCAAAGCGTAACCCAGATCTTTCACGATCCCAGAACAGGGTAGCAGCCTTTACTATCATTTTGTTAGGCTAGATTTCCAAAAGATATGGTAGATTTCCCAAGTGTTTTCTGACGATAGCTTTGTCGCTATAGTGTAGATCCTCCCACCAACTCAGCAATTTTGTGTGGATGTTGGAGACCATGCTGCATCTGGGGACTTCGCGCCTCAATTTTTTTTCAGGAAAACAAATAGATTAGGCCCTTACCCTTACCGGGCTCGACTATTTAACGTCAATAATTAGCAGGAAGCATTTTGTTCTCCAAATAAATGCATAGAATGCGAGGTTGTCCGTTTGGGTTTAGGGAAACCTGGTGGACTTTTTCACAGGGCTATCTTAAAAGTTATCGTGCAGATGATACTTTAGCTTTGACTAGATTTGACCATGATGGATGCAACAGTTCGACAGAGTAAGGTTTCTATTGGGTTTTAGATTAGTACCCTTAAGCGGACAACTCAAGGGGGAAAGGCACGGAACCATCGACTGCACCGTTGATCGACTGGTTTTACCGCTAATAAGCCTTTCCGAATTTAGGGGGTGATAATATAGGAAGGGCGCAACCACTCATCAAGCGTTTCTATAGTATTTTGTTTGGCACGAGTGGAGTATGAATGTTGAGCATTATTTATGCAATAAGTATTAAAACAAGTTGTCACGTATTTGCACGTTAAAGAAAGGGGTAAAAAACGGTAATAATGATTTAAAGCAATTACANGTTTTACCGCTAATAAGCCTTTCCAAATTTAGGGGGTGATAATATAGGAAGGGCGCAACCACTCATCAAGCATTTCTATAGTATTTTGTTTGGCACGAGTGGAGTATGAATGTTGAGCATTATTTATGCAATAAGTATTAAAACAAGTTGTCACGTATTTGCACGTTAAAGAAAGGGGTAAAAAACGGTAATAATGATTTAAAGCAATTACAAAAATGAAACAAAGAGACATGTAAGTTATGTTTGGAAATAAATACTCAAAGTAACCAATTAATTACATGCAACTAGAATGGGAAAGGATGCAAGTGTTTAAAATAAAGGCATAAATTCACGAAACAATTTGAAATGGTAAATGCCTATAATCCCCAGTAGAGTCGCCATGTTGTTGTGCCCCCTTTTTCCTCGCGGAGATCAGGTTTATGACATTGGTTGGGACAACTTGTTCCTTTTGGGAAAGGGGTTTGCATATTTTGAATAGTCACCACCTAACGATTTTAACGGTGCGTTAGGGCACCTAAAAGGGTTCAATTACAACTACGTTGCTAACCAGAGACTTGAGTAAGGGCTTGAAATTATCCTAAGGGGAAGGTTTTAGGCACCCCTCAGGATCCACAAGTGTGGTTCCCGGCCAAATGGTTTCGTGAATTTGTACAAATAGAAAATAACAAGTAAAGGCTCAAATAAGAGGAGATTTAAGTCTTAAGCATGCAGATGTTATAAAATAGTAAGGTGATTAGACTTTGAAAAGTATTACGAGCTAAGCATATAAGAGGTGTCCTAGGTTTATAATAATATGGATCACATCAATGCGGTACCCGGTAATCACTCTTCGAAGAGGGGCTACACGTGGTATTAGCGCACCGATCATCATATTCATATTCTACCCTTCCCTCCCCGAAAAGGTGATTAAAGCGCGCGTTTGTCACGGATTGTATTGCATGTTATTACCCATCCCTTCCTATCAGTCTTGGAGGAGGTTAGGACTACTATCTTAAAAGGTAGGTACTAGGCAGCCCCTCAGGTTTAAAGGGCATAAATCTAAGGCGACAAGCAAAGAACATATAGGACTGCAGTCAGTGGGAAACACATAGGAGCATATAGGAAGCTCAGGTTTTCCTCCACAGATAATGCACATAATTAGCACGACTCAAACACATATGAGGGCAGTGTTGTTAATTAAGATCCTAAGACATTGCATCTAGGTGAATTCAGAGGATAAACAGATAGGCAGTCTTGTTTTATAACTCAAGGAAAACATGCTCTTAATTAGTTTGCTGACTGATTTAAAAGAAACACCTATTAGTGTTAAGTAGCACAAACAAGAAAGACAGATTTCTATTTTTTAAAAAAATTAGTTATCTAAGGCTTGCTTAGGTGAGGGCAGTGTATATTAACATAATTATTAAAGGAACTATTGCAAATTATTACTTAAACATGTTGTCCTAAGTTGTTCAGAACACAGAAGCATTGCCAGTTGTTTTTAGAGAAAACTGAGTGAGGTTGTTATACCTTTTATACATCAGTAGTTAGACTAAATGTAGTTTAGTGATTAGGGCCCTATAATATGATATCTAATGCACAGAAAGAGATGCAGAATGATGCGTATGCAGAATTCCTAACCATGATTTCTAAATTCTCGATATAATCATGGTTTCAGAATATGCTAAAATGATTATTTATTTTAATGTTGTTTAGCCTAAGACAAGATTTCTAAGCGTACATGGCAGTGTGGAACATGACAGTAGAAAATACCATTTATTAGCAGGATTTTTCTAACTAAAAGTGAACATGTTGAAACAGTAGGCATGAGACCTAATAAATATGATTTCTAATGCATGAATTTTAACACCTGATCCTATACATCATCTCTATTTCACAAAGGAGATAAAATGAAACAGCATAGTTTCTAATGCATAGATTTTAATACATTGGACTAAACATGATCTCTATTGCCCAGATAGGAAATAAAGTCTAATAGCATGATTTCTATCCCTTTGATAACTAATGCATGCGTAGATACCCCTCCCTTTTCACTATCCATCCCCTGAGTTGTTTACAGATTATTACAGGCCAGGGATTTATGAATTACACAACCAAAGGAAAATAAGAAGTTAATTCTATAGGGAGACTTCAATTAGGCCCAAATATTCCAAACCTAACTGTATTATGATATTGCATAGCCTTTTCATAACCTGGATGTGTCAGAGTTCTCTAAGGACCTCAAGGGCTCCCGAGCAGTGCTCACACCCAGACATAGCAGTGTGGAAGTGCCAGCCTTGTGTGTCAGAGTTCAGAGGGTACTCAAAGGGTTCCCAAAGCAGTGCTCACACAAAAGGGGCTGAACTTAGACTTTTAAGAGTGTGTGTGAGAGTGCTTTTATTTAACAGGGATTTAAGTAAGGAATAGTTTGAGAAAGAGTAAGTGAGAAAACAATTTTTGAAGAAGGAAATGGAAACTTAACATCTGAAGACAGGGGTAATGGGATTAGGGACAAATACAAAGCATGTAAGGGCATACATACAACAGGCAGATAAGCACAAAGACATGCAATCATGAAACTTCTAAGGGTCTATAGGATCAGGGAGGTACAATGCTAGGTCAGATTAACACCTAAGGCCATGGTTAAACTAATGTACCAGTCATAGGCATGTAAGAAGTAGGTGCTAAGTGTACAGAAACATGCTAGTCATAAAAAAATAAAGCCTAATTTAAACATGCAGAGGGGACTTTAGGATCCTAGATATATGCTGAAAAATAAGTAAGCAAGTTAGAAGAATGTTGAATCACAACAGTAAGGAAACATGTTGGTTTGAAGACTGAAATATAAATTAGAACATACCAGTGAAGTGAAGAAAGTAATAACACAAACAGGAAAGTAGGAGAATGCACAATAGCTTGCCTTGGCTTGTAGTTGCCTTACCCAGAATAGTGGTAATTAGCACAGAAGGAAAAGCAGAAAGTATATAGTTAATTGACAACATACTTATACATAACAAAAGGTAGAAAATAATTTTGAAAATTAGTAATCACAGGGAACCAGTTATCAAATAAGGCAAGTGTCACACAAATATGCAAAACTAGTAAAGAGTTCACATAATCACAGTTTTAAGGAAAATATCATAGTTCTAAGGAAATAGAGAAGATAACACTGATAATAAGCAGGTAATAAACTAGAATCAGGACCATGAGGAAGAAAAATATCAAATATGAGTTAGGGTTTCGTATAGAGCATGATATAGTTAGGAATAATCGAACACAAAAACCCTAACAAGAAAACATAAGTAAGAATCACAAAATCGTAGGATGTTTACGAGAAATATACAGATCAACTAAACACACTAACCAAGACGAACTCAGAACCCTAAAATTGGGGTTTTTTAACAGAATAACTCAAGTAAAGAGAGACTGCTTAATCAAACATTTAAAATATATTGAGAATCATAGGTTATGACAAAAAATCAGAAGAGAAAGCGTTTTTAAAGGGATTAAGAAACCCTAGTTGAAGATGAAGTGCTATTTTAGAGAAATCAGAAAACCTTTAAGGAAAATAATAAAGAGCCCATAATATACACAGATCTAAGTCAGATTTAAAAGAAAAATCTAAAAAATACCAGGGGTTATGGTTTCAGAGAGTTGAAAAAAACAAGGAAAACTTAAATATGTTGCCATCGTTAGCAGGAAAAGCCATGGCTCTTACTCGAATGACCGGAGGAGGACGAAAGATGGCATGAGGGACCATAGGTAGGAGCTGAACCACTTCAGGCTCGCCTGAGGGCCTTAGGGTGTCTTGGACCGGTGTAGGGTGAAGCAATAACCAGGAGACAGTGAAAGACCACAGTTTCCGGTGAGGGAACTAGCCGGAGAAGACGAACAAACTCCATTGGAGGTGGAGAGATAAGGGAAGGCTCTAGAGAGAACCAGAGAGAGATAGAGAGAGAATTGAGAGGTTGGGAAATGAGGGGTCGGAGGGGGTAGTCTTTAGGGTTATTAATGGTAAGAGTGAATCTGGGTCATTGATCAAATTTGATCAGCGGTCCAGATTACACATAGGATTGGGTCGGGTGATTTTAATGGATTGGGCCTGGGGTCTTGGGCTGGTTTCAATTGGGTTGGGGTCAGATTAAATTAGGATATAACTTAAATAGAAAGGGCTAATTGTCAAATACCCAATTAAATAAAAATAGCTAACAGTTACATAAAATGAAATGAAGGCTAAATAGGTGAAATTAAGGTAATTAAATAGTATTGAAAATATAAAACGACTGATTATTGAATTAAAATAGCATAAAATGTACAATTAGGCTATAATTACAAAATTGTTGTAATTATAACTAAATAATGCCAATTTCGCCAATTTGTGAAATAACTAAATCCTACTAGGATTAAAAATGATATATTGAGCTAAGAAATATTTTGAAATTCTTTATAATACAATTTATGAATAATTATTGAATATAAAAATACTGAATAAATTGGAAAAGGTTTGATAAAAATATGAAAAATTTCGGAAAAATACCAGTTATTATAAAGAGTAATTTTGGAGGTGTATATACAAATTAAGAAATAATGTGAGAAAAAATTGGGTATCAACATTGAGTGCACGAGTTGCACAGGTTATGGCTTTAAATTGTATCGATGTACCATGTCAGCAGAGTGGTCGTGTTGGATGAGAAGAGGTCATTGGACCCAGAATGAATATTGTCAAAAATTGTCTACAGCATAGTTAGAAGGATAAATATCGAGAGTCGGCTTAGAAATCTGCTATAATTCTTGTTTGGGAAGGGGGAGCTTCATGTCTGACTGGTCGGACGAATGGTTGTTAGTTTCTACGTGTCTTTTTCATCATAGGCAGTATGTGAAAGTGTTAGAGCAAGGAATTTCTTGATAAGAGGTTATTTACCGACATTGAGCTGTTCTGAGCAGCTATTGTGATTAGGAGTTATCGATCTGGGTGTTTGAGTCACATCTGGGGTGCGTATATGGATTTATTCAGCATATTCACACTTGTTCAGTTTATAGTTATGCAATTTTGATCTTGTATATTATTTCAGAATTGGAATTTGGTTCTAAGGTTTATGGGTCAGGATTGGATTTTGAAATTTTAACGGTGTTGTGCTATTGGACCTGTATGGGATAGGGTGACGTGCGATCACCCCCGGGTATGTGCATTGTAGGCTACGTGGCATATTGATTGTGTTGGAGAACAACTCTTGGCACGTTCGAGGACGAACGTATGTTTAAGTAGGGGAGGATGTAACGACCCGACAGGTCATTCCGAGNGTGGGATCACCCCCGGGTATATGCATAGTAAGTTTATACGGCGATTTGATGGTTTTGAGAACAACTCTTGGCACGTTCGAGGACGAACGTATGTTTAAGTAGGGGAGGATGTAACGACCCGACAGGTCATTCCGAGAGTTTAGCCCCGTTTCCCCAGTTTCTGGTTCATTATATATGGTTCATCTTCATTTAAGTTCTGTTGGGTCGGTTGGTTCGGGTTCGGAGTGGTCGTGGTGAGAACTGAGACACTTAGTCTGTTAAATTGGCTTAATAGTTGGAAAAGTCAACCGAAAGTTGACTTAATGGTAAACAACCTCGAAATGTAGATTGTATGGTTCATATAACTTCTTTAGGTGATTTGGGACTTAGGAGTGTGTTCGGAATAAATTTTTGATGTCCGGTGTATAATTAGGCTTGAATTGGCGAAAGTTAGTTTTTTACGATTTTCGGTCGGTAATGGAATATAGGCTACCAGGGTCGGAATGGAATTCCGGAAGTTGGATCAGGTTCGTAATGTCATTTTGGATATGTGTGCAAAATTTCAGGTCAATTGGACGTGTTTTGGATAGTTTCAGCATCTTTGGCGAAATTTTGAAATTTCAAAGTTGATAGGCTTGGACTTGATGTGATTTTGGTGTTATTGCATTTTTTTTGGTGTTTCGAAGTCTCAACTAAGTTTGAATGATGTTATGGAGTGTGTTGGTAGGTTTGGTTGATGTCCCGGGGGCCTCGGGTGGTTAACGGAGTATGTTTGGTCCTAAAAGGACTGTTGTTGTTGTTGTTGTATTTTTCTTGATCTGGTTTCCATGAATTCAATCGCAATGGGGAGGCTGCGATTGCATAGGGTTGGTTGGTGAGGCAGCAGAAATTGTTTTACGCGATCGCAATTTATGGTCTGTGATCGCGTAGTGGGAGGAGGCAGAACAGTGCGGTCGCGTAAGGCTTGTTGCGATCGCATTGTGTAGGCGTGTGTGGCAGTGAGGAGATGAAGTTTCTCTATGTGATCGCATAGAGATGGTCGCGATCGCATTGCTTTGACAAGTTGTCTTACGCGATCGCATAGGGTTAGTTTGGTTGGGAACCATTTTGTTCTTCGCAATCGCTTGCCTTTTTCCGCAATCGCACAGAGTAAAATTCTGGGCAGACAGTTTAAGTTCTAATTTCGGGGGTTCTTGGCCATAACTCATTTTTCCATTTGAGAGCTCGGGTGAAGGAGATTTTGGACGAGATTTCTAGTGGGATTCTTGTGGTAAGTGTTCTTCAATCATTTTTGGTTTAATTTCATGAATTTGTCTTGATTTTCACCATGCAATTTGAGGAATAAAATAGAAAATTTGGGGAAATTTTTGAAATTTCTTTTGGTGGTTTGAGTGGGAAATTTTGGTCTCATTTTGATGATTTTGGTATGTACGGACTCGTGGGAGAATAAGGAATCCTGTGACATAAATTTTATCGAATTCCGAGACTTGGGCCTGGGGCTCAAGTTTGGCCAAATTTCGAGAATTGTGTCTAAATTGATAGTTCGATTGAGTTTTGTTCCTTTAGTGTATATTAATGATATTATTCTGATTGTGATAGACTCAGAGCATTTGGGAGTCGATTTGAGGGGCAAGAGCATCACGGATTAGTACTTTGGCCCGGGTGGAGGTAAGTAATGGCTATAAATCTTGTCATGAGGGTATGAAACCCCGGACTTAGAATTTTTAGAATGGCGCACATGTCGGATGACGAGTATGTGGCGTGTACTTATTTTTTAATTGGACTTTGTCTTCTCCGCGGAAACTATTGAGTTGCGTATTTTTACTATAAATCATATGTTAAACTGTGTTCTAAAACTACTGATATATTTGAGCTATAAGCCATGTTTGGGGCCTCGTGCCGACTTGTTTGGACCTCTTGAGGGATTTTTACTGTTATTTCCTCACTGTTGATTTACACTCAGTCATGTTATGTTTAACTGATTTCGAAACTCAGCCTTATTTACACTGTTTTGAGATATAAAATGATGCTTTTGGGTCGAGTACCCCGTTTTACTGATAGGCCCGAGGGGCTTTTGAGATGTTCTGACTGAGTGAGGCCGAGGGTCTGATGGTGAGGACATGATACGCCATGAGGTGACTTGATATTAGCGCTTTGGCTGAAGGAGCCTCTCCGGAGTCTGTACACACCCCCAGTGAGCGTAGGTACCTATTGAGTGCGAGTGTCGACTGCCGAGTGCCGAGTGACGAGTGATTGGGAGGCATGAATGACTGTGAGGTATGCTCGAGGGGATGATTATGAGTGACTGTGAGGTATGCCCGAGGGGCTGATTATGAGTGACTGTGAGGCATGACCGAGGGGCAGGTTCTGATACATATTTTTGCCCGAGGGGCTACTTATGATTTTAGAACTTTCACTCTACACTTATAAAATATATTTTGCCCGAGGGGCTTTTTATGACGTTTACCATTTTTACACTAAACTTCTTGAAAGTTATGTTGAAACTATTGTCAAGTATATTTCCAAATGATTTTACTGAAATCCGTTTTTAAGCGTGATAATTTAACGTATATATTGTTGGAAAGAAAGGTTGTGCTTATTGGAAATGATGATTTGATTTATGTGTTTCTTACTGCTCTGACCTGATTTATTTTCATTATTATTGTGTTTGCGTACTCACATTACTCCCTGCACCTTGTGTGCAGATCCAGGTGTTAGGGCAGAGTGAGTTGTGTATATGTTCAAGAGATCTTCTCGGAGATTTTGCGAGGTCATTGCACGTGTCCGCATTCCTGCTCTCTCTCCTGATTACTATTATAGAGTTCATTCCTTTCTTTTAGTTTTATATCTTATGTAGATGCTCATGACCAGTCACTCCGCGATCTCGAGGGTTGTATTTAATATTCGGTATAGCTTTAACTATTTTTAAAAAAATGTTTAAAAGAAACCTTATGGGTTATCAGTTTAGTAGAGATGTAAATGGAAGCTTATTACGATTTGAGTATAGTTTTGGCTGGCCTAGTTCCATGATAGGTGCCATCATGACTGGCTTAGATTTGGAGTCATGACAGTTTCTGCACGAACTTCTTCGAATCTACCCCTTTCAAAATCTACCCCTTCGAATCTTCGAATATATTGGCCTCTAGTTTCTTTTCTCCTGATCTTTTGGTGAGGTCCTCGAGCATTTTCATAATAGTGGGGTCTCTTCCTGGCCTGTTGTTACTCGATCTTTCTGGTGTTTTCTCAAATTGAGGACCTGTTTCCGGTCCCGCTGTGCCCGGGGTTTTTAGTTGACTCTGTAGCTGAGCAATGTCCATTTGTTGTGCTTGTAACATCTCAAAAATGACCTGTAGGATAACTTCTCTTTCTTCCCGAGTTTGCATTCTTTCCGCTTCGTGTTGGTCAACTCCGCGCAGAGTTCTGTCGGTATCAGTCTCTATATCAACATGCAAATCATTGTGTGAGCCTACATCGACGGGGATTGGTGCTTCTACTACCACAGTGTTTTACGGTGGCACACCGGTGACTGAGGTTGTAGCACTGTTCTCTCCATGGAGCTCAAGATCATTGTTTCCATGTGCATTTGTTGAGTTAGACATTTTTTGACCTGAAATCAAAGACTCTTGGACAAGAAAAAGTGTGAAAATAACTCTTGTTTTCAGAAAACTAGCACCAAAACAATCACTATTATTTTTAGCCCCACGGTGGGCACCAAACTATTTACCTTGAAAATTGTATTAACAATTATATTTGATTTATGGTTCTAAAAATATGTGATTTATTCCAATACTAGTTACTAATCAAGAAGTAATGAATGTAAGTAAGTAAGGAAAATAAGATAAGCAAACCAAAGTTATCACAAGACTGAGGCCTCGAGCTCACTGGAATCGGGGGCTTCTAGGTCGAATAATAGAAATAAATGAAGAACACTAAATAAGGAACAATAACTATTTACCTTGAAAATGGTATTAACAATTAAATTTGATTTATGGTTCTACAAATATGTCATTTATACCACTACTAGTTAATAATCAAGAAGTAATGAATGTAAGTAAGTAAGGAAAATAAGAAAAGCAAATCAAAGTTGTCACAAGACTGGGGCCTCGAGCTCACTGGAATCGGGGGCCTCTGGGTCGGATAATAGCAATAAATGAAGAGCAATAAATGAAGAACACTAAATAAGGAACAATAAAGCTGAGAGATAGTGTTGAGCATGAAAAAAGGCAGAGAATGTTCTATTGCAATCAATGTTGTCCCTTACAGGAATGATTGGGATCCTCTTTATATAGGAGGGGTGAATCCCAATATACCATGTCTAATTATGGCAGATAAATGCAATTGGTACATCTCTATAACGGCCTTGTACGGACTTGTACTAACTTTGCGTACCTTATCAACTCTAACCACGTGTTCTTGGGAAACTCCCGCCTTTCCGTGACTGTCATTGATTATAGACTGCTCTGAGGTAGGCCGTGATAGGCCTTCGACATACTTCCTCGAGATATGCACATCGAGGTCGAACTTCAGACTCTTCTTCGAGCCTCTCGAGATCGGGCTTGGCATGCCATAGAGGCCTCAATATCAGACTCTCCGATATCGACCATATACAATTCTCAAGTTGGGTTTTACTATCTCTTGATTCAACCCTTTAATTGGGACTATCAATTTATTGAATACATCATAATTTCTTGTTAGCCAAGTTTTCCTGGACTCAATCTATCTTTCTCAAGTTGAGACTAAGTCAATTAGGCTTGAATCAATGTTTTCAACCATTAATTCTAAATTTGAAGCAAGAACTAGGCTCAATATAACACACCCAACCATAAACAAACCCTAAATCAAACACTCATTAGGCACCCACACTAGATCAGAACCCTAGCTAGAAGTTTAGCTAATCATAGATGAAAATGAAGAAATTAAATGTAAAATAGACAAACTATCATAAAATTTCCCAAAGCAGTAAATTAAAACACTTCCCTACTTTCTGAAGTTCAAACTTAACGTAATTTTGACAAAAAAGACTATTTATACACAGCTGAAATTTTCTGACAAAATTGCCCTTTCGCAGGTTTTGTGACTGAAAAATTCTATGTGTGGTCTGCAATTTGAAGCTAATCTTGATAGGAGGGACTTCTGTAGCCGCACATTTTTGGATTGCGGCCGCACTTCTTTAGGTTCTGCGGACCGTAGATTTCTGAGTGCGACCACACTCTTGAGTTAGCGGCCGCACAATGATAGTGCGGTCCGCACTTCTTGATGGACTTAAAACTCCAACTCTCTGATCTTCATCTTCTGCGGAAGCACAATTATTCTGCGGTCCGCACATTACATTGGAGAACTGTCAAAATCCCTTCATGTTCTGCGACCGCAGACAAAATTCTGCGGTCCGCACATTTCTTCTTTTTGCTTGGTTTTAGTGCTTGTCAAAAATTACTCCTTCTTGAGTTGAATGACATATCTTTGGCTCCTTTTTCCAATACTCATGCAATAAAGCATATTTTATCAGTTTTCGGGAATACCTTTGTGCATTTTTTAGCTAAAACAAAAGTAAAAGTGTGCAAATAAGTAGTCAAAATACCTACTTATCAACTCCCCCAAACTTAAGATTTTGCTTTTCCTCAAGCAGATAAGGTAATTCCCACCTCCACTAGAAAAGAGCTATTTCAGTTAGCTTAAGTTGAATCAAACACACATCAATTTGGACAAACAATTACTCACACACTCATGAATTATCAACAAGGCAATGTTTTGAATGTTAAAGCACAAATAACTGTAATGTGACACTTGAGCATCAAGAGTTGACTTTACTCATCAAGGAAGTTCGCACTTTCATGTAGGTCATTGTGGATCGTAAACTCCTCCTCATATACTATCCATTAGTTCATCTCACTTAAGAAGGTGGCACTCAATCCAATTACTTGTGAAAGGTTCGCCGGTCACTCTCAAAAGAATATCACAAGTATGACCCTAAGTACCATATGCTTGCTCCTCATGTAGATCACCACTAATGTAAGATTACTCGGCTTGAAATCACGTAGGGCTTTTTCGGCATGTAATGAAGGCTTTTGGACTAAGGTAAGAAATGTTTGAATAGAAGGGGTTCATCTTTCCTTTTTTCTTTATCCTTTGAGGAACTGGAGAGACTTGATATCACTCTTTATTGGTCATGATATTCATTTTCTCTGTCTTTATTTTCTCCATGCCTTGCACTTTTTCTATTCTTTGAATCCCATTAACTCTTCACTTTATTAACTTTTTTTTTTGTGTTTTTCTTTGGTTCTTTCTTTATTTTTTTTTGCCTTGCATTTTATTCATTTATTTTCTCTTTTTTTACCTTGATACCACTTTCAAACTCCTCGTCTATCCCCCAAACTTATGTTTTCACCAATTTGTTTCTCATGAGTGTTAAGGAAAGCTCGGGTGCCAAGAGATTGTTATCAAATGAAAAAGGCTTTAGGCTCATATGGGTTGACTAGGGGTAAAATCATTGGTGGGACATGTAATGTTTCAAAACGGGACAAGGAGAGCGTACAATTACTTCACAAGCCAAAAAAAACATAGAACTTTGCCTAAAACACATTCGAGGCAAGTTCTATACCATTCGCACGGGTACTTGGACTTGTAGCAAAATATCTCACCTCTCACACAGCTGGATTTTTAAAGAGGATAGAGTTGAGAGGCCACAACAACTATATTCAAGATTGAAAATTGCTAATGGTTCAACTAAACCACTTGATGATTACCTAAGTCAACACAAGAGTCACAAGGTCACTAACTAGAGCCATTTCATTCCAAGAACTTGTTTTTAACCATAAGCACGTAGTTATGTGTGTTGGTGCCGAGTGAAGAATTCTTGACCCTTTTATTCATTAATACTATTGTTTCTGCCTAAACTTAAAAGAAAACGAACCCAATCCCTTAAGAAGGTTGTCACGCCATCTGTCGTTGGGAAGAGCCACACGGTTCACACAAAACCTCCTTTAGAAAGGACTATGACATTTAGAAAACCAAAGGCTTATTGCTCACTTAAACATAGAAGGAAGCTACAAAATCAAAAAGAAGATATTAAAGTAAATAAGAAGCTAGACTACTAAGAAAACAAAATAACGAAGCTGTGAAATAAACTACTGAAAGTAAGAAAAAGAATATACAAATCGAGAATGCAGAATAGAATATATACATCAATAGAGATGAAGGAATATATACTTAATAAAAAAGAAAATAAAGATGAAAAAAGAGTATTATAGTTATTAGAGGCCAATGTCATATCAAATCAAGCAAAATAGACTACTCTCTGAATAAAAACATGCATTGTCCTTAATGCTTAGCAACAACAAAACAAAGGGAGGATAGAGAGTGATGAAAACTCCCTATGTGGTCTCAGTGTGCATGGAAACATCACCACCCTCGGACTCCTCCAACTGAATCTCATCATCCTCTGCTCGGGGAGTAACGGGGTTGGTGAACATTTGAAGCACCTCCTCAGCAGTATGGGCAGCAATGTCTGGCTCGTCAAACTGGCCAGCTAGTGCCTCTACTCATGGTGTTGCTGGGTCTTCTAGTACTAACGGGTTTTGTCTCCAACAGCAAGTCAAATGATATATCACCAATTGCTGCAATCTTGGTCAACTCTTTTCCCAATCTATCCACTGATTTCTTCGAGGCCTGAGATTTCCGCATCTTCTTCACTTGTTTTCCCAACTCCTCAATAGCTCCCCATGTGTCACCAATGTTCCCATAATAGTCTTCTTATTGTCCAAGATCTTCTTCAATGTTTCCTTCACTGGTGGAGGAACCTGTGGTGATTCTGGGATAGAAGATTGTGCTACAACACCACTAGATATGTCAGGCAGCTTTGAAGTAGCTGTCTGCATCCAGTTGTTGAGACTCACCAATTTCTAGTAGACTCGCAGCACAGTGAGTGGATATGTGGATGAGACAGGCATTGGTACTGATGCTGATGGTCTAGAAGATGAAGGTGGTGGCACATCAGTTGTCTCAGTGGAAGGACCGGCTGCTATGGAAGGCATGGGAGTTGTAGAAGGCTCAACAGCTGACTCAGTAACCACCACCGGTGGCTCATCAGACTGTCCAAGGGTAGCAGTAGCCTCACCCTTGAACTTTGGGTTCCCTGGGCCTTGCAAAGAGTACAATGAGAAGGGCTTCTTGGCCCGCACCTTTGAGTCAAAACCCCTCGGCTCCACCTTTGCATCCGCGAAATATTTTGTGAGGGTGTTGGGATATTGGTACGAGCTTTCACCTTTTCTGGAAACCGCTAACATGTTGGCCGACATGATGTCACCCACATTGATTGGGTACCCCTCCATGATAGATGCCACCAAAACTTCCCAGGGAATTGGAAGATTGTTCTCATTTTGGCTCGGGTCTGTACGGCTGCACACAAAAGTTTTCCACCCTTTGTCTTCAAATTGATGGTGGCCCGTGCTACGGGATTCCCCGTTGTGATCCACCGTGGTGGTGGTCCTGGAGAATCTAAGATATCTGATAGCCAAGGGCGAGCTGCATCACCCATAGAAAGCTTCTCCATGTACTGGATTGGCTCTGCCTCCTCAAATCCCAAGTACGTGTTCAAAGTTCTTTGATTGAATGTGACTTTCAAATTTCTCACTTGGGTTACTTTGGTAACCTTCTTGATGTGTTCCACATTGGCATAAAACTCCTGTACCAAGTGCTCTTTGGCATCTATAACACTCTGGGTGAACCACATCCACCACTTGCGCTCCCTGAACTGTTTAAGGACATTTGGATTGTATATATCCAAATCCTTCGATAAGAATTGTCGCTCAAGTGTGAGCGATCTATAGGGACACCATTATTTGAACTTTGTGAAGGCTGTTAGGCTCACAAACCTGTCTTCCCATATTTCTTTATTCTTTGACCTCTCTATGCCTCCCACTATCGTGTCACCTCCTCTACCATCATCGGGAACATCATCATCATCATCTACTATAACTGGTGCAGGGGGAGTGTGTATAGAGGAGGGCTCTGAACCCTGGTTGTCGGCTCCTGAACCCTTAGAAGAACTTGTTGTGGCGGAGGGTTCATTGCGGAGTTGGTATCTCCCAGTGAATTGTGGTGGTTCGAACTGGGCCTCAAGTTGTATCTCCAGTGAGTGACCGTTGTAGACTTCCCTAGATGGGACATAAGATCTTTATTTTGAGGGCTCTATCACCCTTCCTCTCCCAGTGGTTTGCTTCTTGGTTATTGCCTTCGTTTGCACTCCCAGAGGTTGAGTACCCTTGCCTCGGCCTCGGGAGGGTTCACCCCTCCCTTTAGGTGTATCACCTCTACCTCTTGATCGAATTCATTGTCTACAATATGAATCACATAGGTCAGTTAGAGTTCAGAAGCCTTGTTAACAGTTGTAGAAAAATAGTGCACATATGAGAAAGTGTGGTCCGCACAATATTAAGTGCGGCCATAGATTGCCTTGTGCGGACCACCCAATTTTAATGTGTGGTCGCACATTTGAAGTGTGGATCGCACAATTTTGAGTGCGGCCGCACAAAACTAGGTTCAGACTACTATTTTACTGATATTTCAAAGCGCAGTCACACACATTTTTCTTGCGGACCGCACAATTTCATGTGCGGCCTGCACATTTCATGCTTAGGATTTTGCCCTAACTGAGAATCTGCGGACCGCACAATTTCATGTGCCACCGCACAATTTCATGTGCTGCCGCACAATTTCATGTGCGGCCGCACAATTTCAAATCAAACATAACTGACTGTAGGTTTTACATATTTTTGCACAATTTAGACATGGTATTGGCAAATTAAACATGATACATGATTCACCAGCACCCAATTAGTGCATGTGATATTACCCATAAAAATTTATGCACACAGGTGAACATTTGACATTTTAGGCCTAAAAATAACTATACTAATTAAAAACAAAAACTAATAAATTTGAAAATTTTAATTATTAATTGAACATACCAGTGATGAAGGATGCAAGAGGGAATCCAGACTAATGAAATGAATGTTGAGTGTGAAACAATTTTTGTGGACTGTGCTTGTTTTGGTCCCAAGAGTTCAGAGTGCGTAAAGTTGTAAATAGTGCAATGAGGTCCTATTAATAGGTTGACCCAAATTAGTTCAAAAATTGAAGCTGAGTGCGGACCGCACAATATTTTGTGCGGTCGCAGAATGGCCTTTTCTATGCAATTCCAAACCTTAGAGAATTACACTTTTTGCGTCTCCAGTTGTGCGGCCACAGACTCCTCTCTGATGTTGCATTAAATATTTTGCGGTCCGCACTTCTCTACACTTGGCCTTTTTCGAGCACAGTTCCTACAAGGCACACTCATTCCTGCAATTCACTTCAAAACTAGTTAGCTCAAAAAAAAAACCTATCTAAAAAAGAAGAAAAAGAAAAATAAATGAAACATGGGTTGCCTCCCAAGAAGCACCTGAATTAACGTCGCGGCATGATGCAAATTACAATCAATCACTTGAAATGAATTAATTCCACAACGTGACTATCATCAACTTTTCCAAGATTATGCTTCACCCTGTGACCATTGACCCTAAACACTTCATCATTTTTGTTCTTCAAGTCTAATGCACCAAAAGGTGTCACATTCACAACTTCAAAGGGACCACTACACTTAGACTTCAATTTTCGCAGGACCATCCGTAGCATAGAATTGAACAATAACACAAGATCACCTTCTTTGAACTCCTTGTTTCAGATGTACTTGTCATGGAGGTACTTCATCTTCTCTTTATATAAGGAAGAACTTGTATATGCATGGAAATGAAATTCATCAAGCTCATTCAATTGTGCAACCCTTAAGTTGGCGGCATCCCATTCAAAATTAAGCTTCTTCAATGCAACATAGCCTTATGCTCAAGTTCCACCGGAAGGTAGAAAGATTTCCCCAACACTAGCCGGTAGGGAGACATACCAATCGGTGTATTATAAGATGTCCTATAAGCCCAAAGAGAATCATCAAGTTTCTTTGACCAATCTGTTCGGTTAGCATTCACTATCTTTGACAAAATACTCTTGATCTCCCGGTTGGAGACTTCCACTTGCCCGCTTGCTTGAGGCTGATATGGGGTCTAGACTTTGTTGGTGACACCATACTTGGTAAGTAAGGTGTCAAAAGCTTTGTGGCAAAAGTGTGATCCCCTATCACTTATAATGGTCCTTGGAGTATCGAATCTTGAGAATATATTCTTTTCAAAAATGCCACCACACTTCGAGCTTCATTGCTGGGTAATCACGGCTTCAACCCATCTTGACACATAGTCCACAGCTACAAAAATGTAAATTTTCCCACAAGAGCTTACGAACGGCCCCATGATATCAATGCCCCACACATTAAAAATGTCAATTTCCAAGATGGTGGTGAGGGGCATCTCATTTTTCTTAGAAATCCCAGCGGCCCATCGACATTCATCACAACGCTTGACTAGATCACTAGAGTCCTTGTAAAGAGTAGGCCAATAGAGTCAAGAACTCAACACTTCTATTTCCGTTCTAGCTCCACCATATTGTGAATAGTGGACAACCTCAAGAATTTCCACTTGTTCTTCCTCCGGTACACATCGTTGAATCACACTATCGGTACAAATTCGAAATAGATACGTGTCATTCCAATAATAGTCAAGGCAATCCCATTTGACCTTATTCCTTTGGTTGTAAGAGAACTTATTCGGTACAATACCAGTCACAAGAAAATTTGCTAAGTCGGCAAACCATGGCATCCCGGTCATTGAAATGACTAGAAGTTGCTCGTCGGGGAAGGAATCACTTATCTCAAGGCCGTCATATGGCCTCCCCTCCTCCTCCAAACGAGACAAGTGGTCCGCTACTTGGTTTTCACTACTCTTGAGGTCTTGAATTTTTAGATAAAAGTCTTGCAATAGAAGCATCCACCACATTAACCTTGTCTTTGAATCTTTCTTGCTCATTAAGTACCGAAGCACCGCAAGATCGGTATGGAAAATCACCTTTGTACCCATCAAGTACGTGCATAACTTCTCCATAGAAAATACAATAACAAGAAGCTCTTTTTGGGTCATTGTGTAATTGAATTGGGCATCATTCATGGTCTTACTAGCATAGTAGACCAGATGGAAGATTTTGTTGATACGTTGTCCCAAAACTGCTCCAACCGCCACATCACTTTCATCACATATGAGCTCGAAAGACAAGATCCAATATGGTGCAATGATAATAGGAGTAGTAATCAACTTGAATTTGAGCAATTTGAATGCCTTCATGCAATATTCGTTGAAATGGAACTTGGAATCCTTCTCCAAAAGCTTACACAAGGGGTTCACCTCTTTAGAAAAATACTTGATGAAATGGTGATAGAACCCTGCATGACCAAAGAATCTCCTCATTCCCTTCACGGATGTAGGGGTGGGAGTTTAGAGATCACCTCTATTTTGTCCTTGTCAACCTCAATACCATGCTTTGAAATTTTGTGGCCGAGGACAATTCCTTCCTCGACCATGAAGTGACATTTCTCCAAATTCAAAACCAAGTTTCTCTCGTCACATTTTGCCAAGACCTTATCCAAATTTTGTAAGCAATCATTGAAAGAATTCCCTACCACGGAAAAGTCATCCATGAAGACCTCAATAAAATCCTCCACCATGTCGGTGAAGATAGCCATCATACACTCTTGAAAAATCTTTGGTGCATTGCATAACCCAAATGGCATCCGCGAGAATGCGAAAGTACCATATGTACATGTGAAAGTAGTCTTCTCTTGGTCCTCTGGAGAAATAAGAATTTGATTGTTGCCAAAATATTCATCAAGGAAACAATAGAAAGCTCGGCCAGTCAACCTATGAAGCATTGGATCGAGGAATGGAAGTGGGAAATGATCTTTCCGTGTGACTTTTTTGAGCTTGCGATAGTCCATACACACTTTCCACCCGGTCACCGTTCTTATGGGAATCAAATCGTTCTTGTCATTTGTGACCATATTCATGCCCCCTTTATTTGGGACACATTGCACCGAAGAGGTCCACGAGCTATCAGAAATAGGGTAAACAACCCCGTCATCCAACCATTTTATGATCCTTTTTCACCACCTCTTACATTGCTTTGTTTAATCTTCTTTGATGTTTAGCGCAAGGTTTGGCATCTTCCTCCAAAATAATCTTGTGCATGCAAAAGGTGGGGCTTATACCCCAAATGTCTGCCAAAGTCTTCCTCTTTTGTAGCACCGCCAAAGTAGAGTACCTTCACGTTAGTCAAACAAGAGGAAAGAATAAACGATAAAGTAGAACATGGGCCAAGGAATTCATACCTGAGATGTGGAGGAAATATCTTTAACTCCAAAGTGGGAGGCTCCTCGATTGATGGCTTTGTTTGAGGAGTCTTCCTATTTTCAATACCTAAGGACAATTTGCGGGGTTCATAAGTATACAACCCCATTCCTTAAATGCATTCACACATTCCACATAGACTTCCTTTACATCATCATCATTGTTAAGCAATATTTCCTCCAAAGTATCATCAACATTCATCATGGCACTAGAACCATGAACAATCACCTCGATCACTAAGTCCGTAAAAAAAAAAACTTCATTGCTATTTGGTTGCCTCGTAGATTTTCACACATGGAAAACCACCATTTCATCACCCACACGGAAGGTGATCTCATTGGATTCCACATCAACAAGAGCCTTCCCCGTAGAAAGGAAAGGTCTACCCAAAATAATAGGCACCTCATAGTCCGCTTCACAATCAAGAATCCCAAAGTTCGTCGGGAGGATGGACTTATCAACACGAACCAACACATCATCACTAATACCAATAGTCTCTTCATAGTACGATCCTCCATGTGTAAACTCATAGATGTGGGTCTTGGTTGCCCAATTCCCAAAGTTTTGAACACCGAGTAGGGCATTAAGTTGATAGTCTCCCCTAAATCACAAAGATCTTTGGCAAATTCGGCGCTTCCAATATGCAAGGGATGGTGAAAGCGTCGGGATCTTCCAATTTCGGAGCCATTGAGTGCACAACTGCACTCACTTGATGTGTCATCTTGATAGTCTTACAATTCTTTGGTTTTTTCTTTGTCACCAAATCCTTCATGAACTTTAATATTCGAGAATTTGTTCCAAAGCCTCTAACAAAGAAACATCAATAGGTAAGCTTTTCATCTTGTTAATAAATTTCTTGAATTGGTTCTCGCTATTTTCCTTGGCAAGCCTTTGAGGGTATGGAGGAGGAGGGCTTGGCTATTTCCCTAGCCGGGTTCACTTCTTCTTGAGTCTCCTCCATATTTTCAACAATATCAATTCTCACTTCGTCATTGGCATGAAGAACATTGTTTGGAACCCCATCTTCTTGAATCACTTGATCGTCATCCAGAATTATTCTTTGACTTGAGGTGGTTGCATCCCCACCTTTTCCACTCCTTGTGGTTATGACCATGGCATGTCCCGTGTTGTTCAGGAAACCTTTCGGTTCACCACCTTGTCACTAGGTAGTGCCCCCCTTAGGACGAGTGTTTAAAGCTTGCGAGATTTGCCCCAGTTGAACTTCAAAATTGCGGATTGAAGTGTTCTAAGAAGCTAGTTGAACATCGGAGTCGACATTCTTCTCCATCATTTGTTTGAACATGTTCTCAATTCGCCCCATATCATTATTGGAAGATATAGGTCCATGAGACGGATAAGGAGGCGGGTTGCCTGGTTGTTCATACATCGGGGACCTTCGAAAGCCCGACCCCTGATTCCCTTGGTTATTATTCCAACCCCCTTGATTGTTATCTCCCCAATATCGTAGATTGTTACCACCCCAATTTCCTTGGTTGTTTTGATATTTCCAATTGCCTTTATTGTTTGGTTGTTCCAATTTCCTCGATTGTTGTTACCAACACTCCAATTTCATTGGTGGTTTGAGTTCCAATTTCCTTGATTGCCTTGAGATCTCCATTGTTGTTGATTCGGGCCTTGAGAGTTGTTTCTTTGCCCTTGGAAGTTGTTCACATATTGCACTTCCTCCTCTTGTTCATTGTATGATTCCTCTTGGTCAAACCCACTATCATCTTGCACATATTGTTCCACTCAGTTTTGCACTTGTTGAACCTTCTACCTTCTCTTGTTCACCAACATATTAACACCTTCCTTTCGTTTACTTGCTTTGGACCTTGAACTTTTTGAAGTTGAGCTTTGTCTAATTGATTTATTGTTGTGGTCAACTTGACAATTGCTTTTCCATGATCATGCAATTCCTTATGTAGGTGAATCACATTTGGATCACCTTGAGGAACATTAGCTCTACTTTTCCATGCCGATGAAGTATCTTCCATTTCATCTAAGATTTCACAAGATTCAGCATATGGTGTTGTCATGAAATTCCCACCGGCAAGTTTGTTGACCACGCATTGATTGGTAGTATTGACCCCCTGTAAGAGTGTTGTTGAATCATAGCCTCAGTCATGTCGTTATTCGGGCACTCTTTCACAATAGTACGGTACCTCTCCCGTATCTCGTGCAATGGCTCATTGGGTTCTTTCTTGAATGCTGGAATCTCGTCTTGAATAGTAGACATATTCCCGGGAGAAAAGTACTTGGAATGAATTTTTCCACCAATTCATCCCATGTACGGATAAAATGGTTTGGCAATATTTCTAACAAATCCAAGGATTTTCCCTGTAGAGAGAAGGGAAATAGCCTCGACCATAGAGCATCCTCAGACACGTTGGTTTGTTAACTCCCCCAGCAAGTGTCCACAAACCCTTTAAAGTGCTTGTGAAGAATCCATGTTGCTCTAGCAATATGAGCATAACATTGGTGATTTGAAAGTTGACCGCCCTAATGCGAGGCGGGACAATGGCACTTGCGTATCCTTCATTTGGCAACACCCAGTGTGGAGCCTCTCTTGGTGGAGGTCGGGGAGGGACGGGAATATTGTCATAAGGCGGTCGTCCTCGTCTATTTTCTTGAGGCTCAAGAGCCTCATCAACTTGTTCATCATCTGCATCCTCCCCCAAAGGCATGTTTTTGAGAGAATCATTGTTGAGAGCCATTTTTTGGACCGAAAACTGTTTCACAAAAAGGTTAGTAACCCGGAAGAAAAGGAAAACAAGTCACGCACAAAACCAAATATATAGCTTAATCCATTTTTAGCTCCCCGAAAAAGGTTCCAAAAATTGATGTCGCCCAAGTGCACACCACTTTTTGGGGTTGTGAAGCGGTCGATGCAATAATAATTACCCAACTTGAATCAGGGTCGATTCCTCATGGAGCGTAGATAGGATTAGGTATATACTCATAATAAGTTTACAACATGCCTAAAATGCACTTTCACATACTTTGTTGTTTTGATCTAATTCGAGATTTATGCTACTGTTTACAAATGTAAAACTAGAGAACGATATTTTTGGTGTTGGTGTTTTTCAAGTTTATAAAAGATCTAGGGCTGTGACTTCCACATAGTTGGTTGCCTAACGGATTGTGGGCTTTAGAGCGGGTTTTGTTTGTCGGGGTGTAATATAGCAATCAACACGCAATTACCCACTCGATACCTCTCGGTAGTTAGAGTGGTTTTGCCCAATTTGGCTTTCTCAAGTCCAAATAGGTAATTCACATAACAAGTGATAAATGCTCAATTTGGGTTTTACTATCTGTAGATTCAACCCTTTAATTGGGATTATCAATTTCTTGAGTTCATTCAATTTCTTGTTAGCCAAGTGTTACTAGACTCAATCTCTCTTTCTCAAGAAGAGACTAAGTCAATTAGGCTTGAATCAATATTTGCAACCATTAATTCTAAAATTGAAGCAAGAATTGGGCTAAATATCACACACCCAACCATAAACAAGACCTAAATCAAACACCCATTAGGCACCCACACTAGGGAAGGGTCGTCTTAACCCTAGCTAGAAATTTAGCTACTCATAGATGAAAATGCAGAACTAATGAATAAAATAAGATTAAACTCGTATTAATTGATAAAGATATAAAAATCCAATGTAAAATAGACAAACTATCATAAAATTTCCCAAAGCAGTAAATAAAAATGGCTCCTTACTTTCTGATATTTAAACTTAACCTAATTTTGACAAAAAATACTATTTAAACATAGTTGAAATTTTCGGACAAAATTGCCCTTTCAAAGGTTCAGCTGTTGCACAATTCTGTGTGCGGTCCACACTTTGAAGTTGAGCTTGACATGAGGGACTTCTGTGTCCGCACAATTCTGAATTGCGCCCGCACTTCATCCGGTTCTACGGACCGCACATTTTTTAGTGCGGCCGCACTCTTAAGTTCTGCAGCCGTACAATAATAGTGTGATTCGCACTTCTTGATGGACTTGAAACTCCAACTCTCTGATCTTCATCTTGTGCGTCCGCACAATTATTGTGCGTCCGCACAATTATTGTGCGGTCCGCGCATTGCCCCTTTTTTCTTGGTTTTATTCCTTGTCAAAAATTACTCCTTCTTAAGTTGAATGGCATATCTTCGGCTCATTTTCAAATACTCCTGCAAGAAAGCATATTTTGTCAGTTTTCGGGAATACCTTAAAGAATTTTTGAGCTAAAACGAAAGTAAAAGGGTGCAAATAAGTAGTCAAAATCCCTACTTATCATCCATATGTTGTTCCGCCATAATAGGTTCCTTTTCGTTAGTCTTTGCTTCAATCACTTTGCTTCCTTGAATTATAGCATTTGCATTGCCCTTATTTCTCCAAGAGTATTCTAAGAATTCTAAGAACAAGAGTATTGTAGAGAAAAGTAGATATAGAATTCTGGTTGATTTTGTGATGAATTACAATGGAATAGGACCCCTCTATTTATAGGGAAAGAGTGACTTAGCCACCAAGTAAAATCCCTAAGATCTCTCTAAAATATAGACATTCACTTTAAATAGAATTCTATTTATAACAGTCCCCCTTGAATGTCTATTTAACAAATAATTTTCCTCATTAAAACTTTAACTAAAATAAAACCCAATGGGAAAAAAATTCTAGTAAAGGAAAAAGAGTACACAGGTTTAATAATACGCCTTTTGGTTTCCTCGTTAAAAACCTTTCAATGAAAACCAAGTGGGACAAAACCGTGTAAGGGAAAAAGAATGCAACGCGCATTAACTCCCACCTAATGAGAGAATTAATTCACATCCTTGAACCTTCGCATCCTAATCTTGTACACTAGATTCTTGAAGGTTGACGTTGGTAGAGATTTTGAGAACAAATCAGCCATATTATCACTTGAATGAATATGTTGCACATTGATATCACCATTCTTTTGTAACGACCCGACCGGTCGTTCTGCGTTATCATACCCCGTTCCCTAAATGAAACTTTCCATAGCGGTTTATGACTTGCGGGGACTGGTGGTTCGGGATTCAAAAGTGTTTAGAGTGCTATAGGAACACTTGGTTCCTTAAGGTTGGCCTTTAAGGCCAAGTTTGAATTTGGTCAACATTTTTTTTAGTAAACGACCTCAGAGTCGAGTTCCGATGGTTCCAGTAGCTTCGTATGATGATTTCGTACTTAGGATTATGTTCATAATGGGTTTTGGATGACCAGGGAGCGTTTCGGTGCCAAATATTGAAATAAGAGTTCCTTAGGTTCCTATTATGGTTTGGGATGTGTTTTTGAGTTATCGAGGTTCGGACGGAATTCTGAGACCGGGAATAGTTTTGTTATGTCATTTAAAACTTGCCTGCAAAATTTGGTGTCATTCTGAGTAGTATAGGTCGGTTCGGCGCGTTGTTGGCGAAGTCAGAAAATTTAAAGTTCCTAAGTTTGGTTCTAGGGGTTTTGAGGTGTGATAATGTGTTTTAGCGTTGTTTTGGGTGTTCCGAAGGCTCTATCGAGTCCGTATTATGATTTGGGGTCTTGTTTGTATATTTGGACAGGGGCTCGGGTGGGTCCAAGAACCTCCCGGACACCACACGAGGAAAAAAAAAACACCTGAAATAGTTGTTGGTGCACCTATTCTGGTGTGACCGCAGGTGCGGTTTCCCAGTCGTAGGTATGGGACCGCTCCTACAGTCCCAGCCTCGCAGGTGCGACCCCCAGCGGGAAGCCCATCTCTCGCAGGTGCGGACAAAGTTCCGCAGGAGCGGAGCTGCAAGTGCGGTCTCCTCTCCGCAGGTGCGAGCCCAGGCCTCCTCGTCCTTTTCTGCAGGTGCGAGCCTTTGCTCATAGGTGTTAGACCTCAGGTGCAGTCCTCAAGCCGCAGGTGCGGAACCACTGTCAGGCAGTGTGTTTCTTTAAAATACGGGATTCTTCTTTTTTCTTCATTTTCTTCCTCCATTAGACCACGTGAGAGCTTGGAAAAGGGGCTCCACGACCCAACCACTGAAAGGTAAGTAAATTTTATCCTAAAGTTGGTTAATACATGCATTCTTAGTAGGACTTAACTACTTCATTAGTGGAAAATTTAGGAATTTGGGTAGTAACCTAGGGCCTTCGAGAATTTTGAAAATTACCCGTGAATTGGCTATGAAATCATACAAAAATTGTATATTAATGATCCTTAGGCTATGACTGAGAGTTTCCTTCGATAATTTTTGGAATCCGAGCAAGCGGGTCCCGGGGTTGAATTTTGGGATTTCTTCAAATGGTGAATTGGACTAAATAATAGGAGAATTCCATGATTTGAATATAAATTAATATATTTGTATAACATTTGGCTAGTTTCGAGTCCGTGGGTGTCCAGTTTGGAGTTTCGGGCGCATTCTTGACCCGGGGAGTAGGTGCGACGCGAGGTGAGTCTCCTTTCTAACCTTGTAATGGGGAACTGTCCCCTTAGGTGATTTAAATGCTATATGTGAAAATTTTGAAGGCTACATACATACAAAGTGACAAGAGTCTGTACGTAGCTGCTATTACTATTATGTCTGGGTAGTTAGGCCCACATCATGCCTTGTGTTTTACTTGATATGAACTATATGCTTAATAAATTAAATGTTACATGCGACTTATTTCCTTGAGGTCATGGAATTTGAGAAAACTCGTAAGGAATTGTTCACTAAAGTAATTTAAAAGGGAATAATGTGTGTGCATGTGACCGCTTCGCAATTTACATTCCGCGAGCAGAGTGTGATTTCCCCCATTCTTATGGGAACAGGTCGTACGCCACGGCGGATTGAGAGATGCACTTTTGGTTTGGGCCGTTCGATCCTCTGCAGTGCATAGAAAGGATTACTTTATGGCGGATTGGTTCGGGCTGTTCGATCCTAGGCAGTGCATAGATGTGAGTACTTTATGGAACGATGCACTTATGTTTCGGGCCGTTCAACCCACGGCAGTGCACGGACATGACTATCTTATGACTCCGGCCGGTTTTCCTTACCCTGTATGCGCATGATTTATTTGTTACTAAATTTTTTGACATTGATTTGACAGATATTTGGGGGAAGGTGAAGTAGTAATGGATTTATTCGTTCCCAGTACTTCCTTGGATTTCAGTGTCTTACATATATTTGTTGCTTCACTGCTTTTACATTCCTACCGTTTCCATCATATTCTGTTAAATTATATTGTTGGACCTTAATGAGTGTCCAGTCAACCTCTCGTCACTACCTCTTCGAGGTTAGGGGGGATACTCACTGGGTACATATATATTTATGTACTCATGCTACCCTTCTGCACTTAATTGTACAAGTTCTGAGGCTAGTGCATCTGGTTGTCAGACCGGAAGTTGATTTTGATTATAGACACACCTGACTTCACGGTGAGCTGCTTTCTCCTGGCGATCTCCGGCAGCACCATTGGGTTCCTTTTGCTTATTTCCCGTCTATTTCCTTCAAACAGTGGGACTGTATATTATATCTTTTGTATATTCTGCTAGTATGCCCGTACGACTTATGACACTAGTTCATGTCACACGTGATAGTTATTATGGATTTTGGGTTTGTATATATATTGGCTCACGCCTCTTCATGACTGCTTTGATTTAAAAACTGGCTAATTATCCTTGTCCATTCATGTTTTAAGTTTTAAAAACTAGGTATATGTTGAAATGTTTAATCTGATAAGGAATAACCTTTAGTAAATTGAGTGTTGGCTTGCCTGACCCTACTGTTGGGCGCCATCATGACCTAAGATAGGATTTTGGGTCGTGACAACATGGTATAAGAGCACTAGGTTCACGTAAGTCTCACGAGTCACGAAAAAACCTAGTAGAGTGTTGCGGATCGTTACGGAGACGTCTGTACATATCTTCAGGAAGCTATAGGGTGTTAGGAAACCTCTCTTTGTTCTTATTCTATCGTGCAGTCGATAATTTACAAAATTCATTCTTCTATTCTCTCATATACTGTGAGGACGCGTTCATCTGATGTTCCAGACCCGGGAAGGGCCGACCGCACACATCAACCAAGTCTAGGGAACACCTAAACTTGTTAAGAGACTCCATCTCTTTAGCCATAGCACTAATCCATCAATTTGGTTCTTTACTCCGAATAGCTTATGAGTAGCTATAACACTCAAACGCATCAACAATCTCCGCAACAGCCAAAGCAAATCCCACTAGATTCGTATATCCAAGAAGATTCCCATCAACTACGTTTGCAAACCTTTGCGGTCGGTTGATCACTCTCTTCTCTTTGCCTATTGCAATGCTATATGGTTTTTGTTGCAGGTGCATCAACATTATCATCTCGATCAATATTTTTCACCTCCTCCACTTCCTCTACTTTAGAACTACTAGGCTGAGCTAGAGGAGATTCAAGTTCTAGCTCTATGCGGTCACTGACACCACGATCTGTTTTTGCTATTGTCTTCTCCCTCTAACTGTCTAGTGAGGCAGATTCATTGAATGTTACATCCCTACTGACAATTAGCCCTGGAGTCTTTTAATCTGTGCACCACAACCTATAACCTTTTACTCAAGTTGCATACCCTAGAAATATGCACTTCTTTTCCCTCGACTCAAGTTTTCCATCCCTCACATGAGAATAAGCAGGACAACCAAATATCCTAAAATTTCAATAATCAGCATGCGAACCGAACTATAACTTAAAAGAAGTTTTGGACTCAACAGTCGTGGATGGAGATCTGTTGAGCAAATAACAAGCTGTATTGATTGCTTCAGCCCAAAAATGTTTGCTAACACATGAGTGTGAAAGCATGGTGCGTGCCTTATCACAAAGCGTTTTGTTCATACGTTATGCAACACAATTTTGTTTTGGTGTTCCGACACAAGTGCGGTGTCTCACTATTTCCTCTCTGCTGTAGAAATTATCGAACTAAGAATTGATAAAATTCCAACCCATTATCACTTCGAAGACACTTAACTTTTCTTTTCGTCTGCTTTTCAACCATCGACTTCCATTTAACAAATGTCGGAAATGCCTCATGTTTTTTTTAAAAAAAATACACCCACGCCATCATTGAGTAATCATCAATCAAATTCATAAAATACTTGGCACCACTCTTGGAGGGAACTCTGTTTGGAGCCCACAAATTAGAGTGTATATAATCTAACTTGTCTCTGGTCTTATGCTCGGCCTTCTTGCTGAACTTTGCCCTTGTCTGTTTACCAAACACACAATGCTCACAAAAATTCAAAACTTGATTTTTGTACCCATTCAACAAATTCTGCTTACTCAACAAAGACAAACCATTATCACTCATATGGCCAAGTCGCAAGTGCCACAACTAAGACTGATTCATATCACTTTTCCCAAAAGCTACAGCAGCTTCCCCTTCAACCACACTGGCCTGAAGATGATACAATTTAGAATGTAGTTTACCCTTCGGGAGTACTATGGAGCCTTTACACACCTTAAGTATTCCATTCTCGGAGTGCAATTTATACCCTTGATCATCCAAAGTCGAAAGAAAAATCAAATTTCTCTTTATCCGAGGAACATGCCAACACTCAATGTTTTTAATAATTCCGTTGAACATTCCCAATTTGATGTTACCAAACCCTACACTATTAATGGATTATCATCTCCCATGTAGACAGTCCCACTCATTTGCTTGTAGGTTGCAAACCAATTATTGTGTGGACACATGTGGAAAGTAGCACCAGAATCAAGAACCCAAGAATTATGCCCATGACTAGAACTCATAGCACATACTTCCCCTATATACTCGCTATCATTAGAATTATTGCCAGTGTCAACAATATTTGCCGAATTATCTATTTTATGCTTCCCTCTTTTCTCCTTCAGCTTAGGACAATTTCTCTTGTAATGAACTTGCTCCTCACACTCATAATAGTGTTGTTTCCTTCCTCTAGACTTTGATCTGGCAGTTGACTTTTTACCTGTTAAAGTCCTTTTGTTGTGTTCTTCCTCTTATCACAAGACACTCGCCCTCAATTCTGCTGTCTGGAAAGCTCTTTTTCAACTCTTTAGATTTTAGTGCATTACTAACATCTTCCAATGAAATGATGTCTTTCCCATATAGTAGTGTATCATTAAAAGTATCATAAGATGGTGGTAAAGAACATAACATAATCAAGGCCTGATCCTTACTCTCAATTTTGGTATCCACATTCTTCAAGTCCATTATAATTGAATTAAACTCATCAAGGTGAGTTTTAACAGGTGTACCTTCATTCATACGGAGATTGTATAACCTCTTTTCAGGTAGAGACGGTTTGTTAGCGATTTATGAGAATACAGATCTTTTAGCTTCTTCTATGCCGCTGCTGCAGAAGTTTCTTTAGCAATTTCCCGAAGAACGCTATTTGAAACGCTCACGAAGATCGCACTCAAAGCCCTCTCCTTTAGGTCTGCTTTCTTTGTCTCTTTCATCTCTTCATGAAAATCCTCATCAATAACCTTTCATAACCATTGTAACACCAGGGACGATTTCATCCTAATCTTCCATAGACTGGAACTAGAACCCCCGTACTTTGTACTTTGTTGAAGATGATGAAGACATCTTAACCCTATATTATATGAAGAAGCCCGAACCTTGCTCTGGTACCAATTGTTTTGGAATATCGTGGATTAACTAGCACACAATCACACACAGAGCAAATAGAGAAGAAAAATCAACACAATGATCTAACGAGGTTCGATTACGCCTAATCTTTGGGATAAAAGTAGAGAGAGTTTTCCACTATGAATGAGAAGAAAGTACAGTACAATCTATAGGATCCCCAACTACAATCCCTATATATAGATCACAAAAGTCTCAAACATATAAGAGAAAGGTTTCTCAATTTGACAAGGACTATAGTTTTTCCTTTCCCAAATCTATTAGGTCAATGGGTTTTCCTAATGAGTTTCCTAAAAATACAAGGAAATAATTTAAGCCTCAAAATGACAGATAAAAAACGAACTTAATTGGTTTGGCTTGGTTCCAATATTCGAAGAACCTACTTACTTGATTTGGTTTCCTTTTAGGGAAAAACTGATCCAAACCGAACCATGGATACCCCTAATAAAAACATCAAAAGATACCACGGTCTCGTCGTCGATCGAAGTTATATTTTTAGGTCGCGACCAACAAAATCACGGTCGTCGCCGGCGAAAATATTTTCAATGAAGGAACTCTCCTTTTTTAAAATATGGTAAAGAACTTCATGCGGTGATGAAGATGTGAAGTTGTGGTATGTGTGTGTGGATGTATTTGTGTAAGAAGAATTGAAGAGTGAAGGGAGTACGGGAAAAATGGCGGCTATGAGTAAAAAATGAGAGGGGAAGATAAAATTCGTGTGTTGGATAGATAGGAGGGATTAACAAAATATATTAGAATTTTTTTAAACAAGAAAATAGAAAAATAAATTTTTATTTTGGCTAGTTTACTTGCGTTATCCAAAAAGGCTAAATTTGGGTCATTTATGTACTGACAAGGTATGAATAGTTCACTTTTTGTGGGAGGACAAATCTGCTCTAATTAAATCGAGTACTTTACGGGATAAATTTAGATATTTTGGCTTTTAAAAATGTGGAAAATAAAGTTTACGGCTTGCCATAAGGGATTCATTTTATAGTCAAGTTTTTTCAACTAAGAGATTCTTTACTCAAGTCTCACAAAAGTATGAATTAGTTTTACTATTATTATTATTTGAAAGTTGTTATTTCTCTCGATATTCTTTTGTTCTTTTAGCTTAACTTCATAACAATACTCGCTCCGGTTCAAAATAAGTATTTTTTCAGATTTCAAGAATGAATTAATTATTGTTTTCCTATGTTTCCCTTGGAGTAAATAATGTTGGAGTATGTGTTAATCGTGATTATGTTGGTCAATTTCATTGCTAGTAAATGTTAAAAGATGAATTTCTTAATATGTGTAAAAATAACCAAAAAATCACTTAATATGGACCGGAGGGAGTATGATATATATCAAGGTAGAATAAGAGATGGAGATATGAATTATATGGAACACGCTACATTATTCATGAGATAAGTCAAGCAGATTAATTTTCATGTTATTAATGATAAGGAGTTAGGTGGGAGGTAGAACTTTAAAACCAGTTGTCTCGGTCCAATTTAGGATATGACCGGCACTTAGGAGAAAGTGCCACTAAGTAAGCCTTATCCATAATTTACAGAAAAACGGCTAGAGTTTCTCCTGTTTTTGGGACTATCCAAAAACTTGTCTATCTCAAATCAATAACCAAACATTCAAATATCAATCCAAAGAATGATAACTTTATCAATTAACCCAAATAAATATTTACCATTAATTGTCCACCCACTAACAGCTAGAAATATTAATTTATCTCCAACTTTGATAATAAATTGTGATACTCAACATAAGTCTATAATAACAAAATAATACTCATGACACTAAAAGAATGACTATGGAGCGACTCTAAGATGTTACAACCCATATTCACGTACGTTGGTTCATGCCATAAGTTAGTCGACGTAAATCTCAGAAGAGATTATCTTTGAGATGATAAGAGAGTATCTCATGGTCGATAGAGAAGACGTAGGCAAATTTATCGAAAACGTAGCGGAAAAGATTCCACCAATAGGGGAAATCACAACCTTAGATTATTCCAATTCTTGTTTACAGCCCGTTCATAGTTAGTTATTAATTATTGCATTTTCATTACGTATTATTTAGTTAATATACATCCAAATTGTTATTTAAATATTTCTGAAGATTTATTGCGTGAATTTGTACGAGTCTAGTAGTTGTGTTTGATAGGTTAATTCTCTGTGGGATTCGACTCCGGACTTATTGGCCGGACTATATTTACAACGACAACTATGTCCTTTTTATAAAGCATAGTTGGGCATGATCAAGAGTTCACCCAAGCTTCACGTGACTCACTCATAATGGAAGGTGTGCTGATGGCTGCGAGTCAAAAAATAAAAAAACTGATATGCTTATAAGCTAGCAAGTTTTTGAATAATGGGTGCATATAACACCCTATGTGAATCCCGCGTTTGAAAGAGGACGGGGTTAAGCGTTATATGAGACCAATTTCACATAGTACATGCACTTTTAGACGATAAATGAATTTGTGAGATCTTTTGGACCATCGCTGACAATATATACTTGTTATAGTTTGGGCTGTGATAATTTAACATAATTTATCACCGGTCACATTAGTCCTGAATTTTTGGTGTTCTCTTCCACAATATTCTGGCAACATTTGATTAATTTAATGTGTTTGTTGTCACAGGCTCGTTTTTAGTCTCCCCAAAAACAGCCCGTGCGGCAGCCAAGTCTCACACTTGACTTCAGCCTGCTCCAACACTCGGCCAAAATAATCAGTAACTTTAGACTTAGTTTATTTTAGGCAGCTTCAACGTAGTAAGTTAGACACTGATTTTAGGCACACGAAAATAAGTAAAGGAAACAGAATTTAGAGTAGAACACAAGGCACAATATACAGGAAAAATCTTTCCCAACTTTGTATTTAACTCGAGCATACAAAGAAACTCAAAGTCGGGTACATCCGTGTACAATTGAAGATCACTCTTGACCCTCACAAGCTCTCTCAAGACTACTCTTAGCCTTAGGTGTTTTCACTCTTGAAAACGAGACTTAAGACTCCTTCCTAACTCAATGTGTAACTCTTTACACGTTTTTTCTCTCCTCTTTTTCTCTCCTCATGTCCTACTCAAAGTGTAAGCAAGAGTGCCCATTTATAACATCCTGGGACAGCCCACTTTCCACACATTTAGGCCAATACACTTGCCCACTAGCCCACTACTTTAGCCTAGTGTAGTTGACAACTCCCCAACTACTAGGATCATGTAAATCATGCTAAAGAATAGTGGGATCATTGCCCCAAAAACGTGCAAGGTTGCTGCCCTCTTTTCATCAACTTCCCAACTGCTGCCCATGTGCACAGCATGTGCCGGTAACCGCCGTTGACTTGGTCCATTCGAGCTTGCTGCCCCATTTTCGTGACTTGGCCTTAGCCAAGCTTCAATGCCATTGTATCCAGCTGCATTGTAGCCACAATTGTCCATGCCATTGCATACGAACTTGGCCCGTTTTGCCGCAACTCGATGCTATGCCAAATCTGCCTGCACATTTCCTTTCCGTTGCACTTTGGCTTGCCTTTGCCTCATCGTTTTTGCTTTGCCTTGGCATCACTGCCTCATGCCTTGATGCCTATGCCATGATTAAGTGTCACCCTTGGCCCGCAACTCACCGTCAACCCATACCAATCTGCCTCGCCTCCGTCGACGCCTTGGCCATCGCTTGCCCGTTTCCGTTTTTAGCTTTGGTGCTGCTCATGCACCTTTGCTTGCAACACTCTTGCTGCCTCATGACAACACTTTTGTTGTCCTTGTTGAGCTCCTTAATTGAGGGGATAAAAAACCACCCTCACCCTTTGAAACTCGACGTCCTCGTCGAGGATAGCTCAATTTATGAGTCCTAAGGTGTTGACAAGCAACGCCCCTTGACCCCCTTTCTCCTCAGCCACAATTGCATTAACTCCAGCCACTTTGTTGTCGCTGGCCATTGCCTCTAATGTAGCTCTCTTATCCACGGCAGTCATAGCATTCAACACTGCCTTCTTTGGGCAGTCTCTTGCTCGGTGCGGACCATCACATATGGAACAGCCCCCAAACATTCTGCCCTGCTCCTTGCATTTTGAAGTTCCAGCCTCTTGCTTTCCCTTCCCCTTGTCTTCATTAGCATTGTTATTTTCACATTTTTTCCACTCATTTGGCTTGTCTTTCGTTCCCTCGGTAGACTTTGAAGTAGAAGTCTCCTCTTCCAAGTGAAAATCACCCAATGCATCCGCAGCAGCCACGACACTTGCAAGGTTTTGAATATTCTGCCTTCGCAACTCAAGTTGTGCCCACTGTTGCAGCCCGCTCATGAAGTTGTGTAACTTGTCTTCCTCCGACATGTTACTAATGCTCAACATCAAAGAAGTGAATTCTTTGACATATGCTCTAACTGATCCGGTTTGTCTCAACTTTTTCAGTTTGTCCCTAGCAATCCAAGACGTATTGCTAGGAAGAAATTGATCCTTCAATTCCTTTCTAAGCCGCTCCCACGACTCAATCTTTGGTCTGTCCAAGCTTTCATCTTCAGCCACACGAGTGCGCCACCACAACTTAGCATCGTCACTCAAACACATGCTAGTCAAGGTTACTTTCCCCGCCTCGTCTTGCACACGAATAGCAAGAAAGTACTGCTCCATATCCCAAAGAAAATTCTCCAATTCACGTGCACTCCTTGCACCACCGAATGCCTTAGGTTCTGGGATCCTTACTTTGAGACGATCAGCACCACGTTGAGGAGCATCCTCACCCACAGCACGTCGTAGCACCGCTGCTGAGCTTATGCTATCTGAATATGTGTTCCTTTCGTAAAGCTGATGTTACACTTATGGAATTCCAAATCTAAGGACCCCAAAAAAAATGAAAGATACATTCATACGTAGAATCAAGACATTCCTTACTAACAATTCACTGCGAGAAGATGACATTTTCTATACAAATCTCTTTATATACCCAAACATAAAGCAGGCAATTCTTTAAGATCAAGTATAGTAGAAATAAACAACCAAATATACAGATGGAATCTTCATATATCAACATTATTAGATGCTTCTTCATTTGGTTTGTTGAAATTGAGATGAATTTTTTCCCCTTTATTATCCAGCCTCATAATTTAACGATGTGGCACGCGCCTTTTCTCCTAGTGATCCATTATAGCTTCACCACATTGCGGGACAAAGATGCATGAGGTTGCCACGTGCGTTTGCCATCAAAGTTAACTCTTTTACGGTACTATTGCTTTGTTATTTATATTATAGCCAGTTAACTAATTTTTTGATGTTGCTCTAGTTGTTATAAGAAAAGCTAGATGAATGCAGTGTGAACTTTTTCTTCCCTGTTATGCATAATATTTAGAGCGGATGGACGGTAAGAAGAGATGATTCAGACTCTAAGGAGTATTATGTCGTATTAGAGGAAACCTACGAGTTGTTCTATGTGGGAAGTAAGAAAGATTACCTCTTCAGTATCATCGGTGGGATGTGGCTCACTAAGGAAAAGATATTGATTCACAAATATGGTTTCAAAAGTGTGGATACTTGTTGTGCGTTGAATATAAATGAGCTATTTGTGTTGGCATCTCAGTCTAAACAAAGTCTTCTACGTGTATGACATGGTTGACAAAGATTGGCTTATTATTGCAAACACAAATCCTCACGGCCTTCTTAATATGCCTGAAGAGGGTGATAATCATATACATAATGATGAATTCAATATTGTGGTGTCTTTACATAGGGATAACGTTGAACAACAAATAATCATGCAAGTGAACAAGTACGGACAAGCATGTATAATGAAGAAGATGTCTGAGAATGTTTGTTTGAGGTAGGAAGATTAGTGATCAAAGAGGAAATCAAAGAGAGATTTTTTTTTTAAATTTGTGAAGGATAATATTCATTCACTTTTCTTAATTTCACTTGATTTGGTTTGATGATTCAAATGGCTAGAATACATGGGGTATTTATAGTAAAAATCCTACATGCATCTAGTCTACTTCTCATGTGGACATACTAATTATGTTCACATAAGTTCACACATTACATAAATAAGTTCATACTAGTACATGTATGTAGCTACTAATCTAGTTCATGAACTAATGTGAACTAGCGTACACTAATGTGAACATATGTGAACTAATGTGGACAAATGGGGATAAGACAATACATTAATTTTAACACTCCCCCTTAATGTTTTGTTCTTGGACTCCCGAAAGCTCACGAAACTTGATGAACTTCTCCTTGTAGTGCCTTGGTAAAAATTTCAGCAACTTGATCCTTAGACTTGCAAAACTTTGGCTCGGTCACTCTTTCTTCAACTTTTTCTCTGATGAAGTGATACTTCACTGCTATGTGCCTTTTCCTGCTGCTGTAAATTGGATTCTTTGACATTTCTATGGTTGACTTGTTGTCACAAAACAACTTCGTTGCGTTGTCTTGCTTTTCTCCAACATCTTCTAAAATTCTTCTAAGCCAGGCCGCTTGAGAAGTTGCAATTGCTGCTGAAATATATTCAGCTTCTGCTAATGATTGCAATTGCAATTGCTACTGTTGATTGCAATTGCTACTGCTAAAATCCTTTTTATAAAGGATAGTTGCAATTGCTACTGTTTCTTGCTTCTTTGATTCCCAAGAAAATGCTCTCGATCCAAATGAAAACACAAAATCAGATGTGCTTTTCATGTCATCTTTTGAACCTGCCCAATCACTATCACCAAATCCAATTAAAGTTAATTCTTCACCCTTGAAATATTTGATGCCATAAGTCAAGGTTCCTTTGATGTAAAGAAGAACTCGTTTGGATGCTCCAAGGTGAATATGACTGGGACTTTTCATAAACCATGACAACAAAACTAGTAGCAAACATTATATCGGGCCTCTTAGCTGTTAGATACATCAAACTACCAATGATACTTCTGTAAAGAGTGCTGTCCACTTTTCTTCCACCATCATTTTTTATCAACTTCTCATTTGAAGCGAGTGGTGTTGGTACTTCTTTTCACCCAAACATATTTAATTTTTTAAGCATTGGTTCAGCATAGCTTTGCTGGGAAACAAATACTCCATCATCCTCTTGAGTAACTTCAAGACCAAGAAAATGATGCAATAGACCCAAATCACTCATTTCATATCTTTTCATCATGTCTTTTTTGAACTCAGTAACTGCAGCCTCATTGTTACCGGTAAAAATCAGATCATCAACATAAATCTCAACAATAAGAATAGAATTACCTTGCTTTTTGACATAGAGAGTAGGCTCGCTTTTGCTTTTAGTTACTTTGCAAGAAGTACTTATCAATTTGACTGTACCATTGCTGGGGTGCTTGTTTTAACCCGTACAAGGCCTTCTTGAGCTTGTATACTTTATCTTCTTCTACTTTAATCACAAATCCATCAGGTTGATGAACATAAATTTCTTCTTCAAGTTCACCATTCAAAAAACCTGATTTCACATCAAGCTGATATAATAACCAACCCTTTTGTGTTGCTAATGCAATAAGTGTCCGAATTGTATCTTTGCGAGACACCGGTGCAAAAGATTCATGATAATCAACATAAGCATGTTGTGAATACTCTTTTGCAAACAATCTTGCTTTGTGCTTCATGATGGAGCCATCTGGATTATTATTTATCTTGTAAATCCATTTTACTCCAACAACTTTTCGATTTACTAGCTTGTTTACCAACTCCCAAGTCTGATTTTTCTCAATCATTTGGAGCTCCTATTCCATTGCCTTCTTCCAAACTTCCTCCTTAACTACTTCTTCAAAATTTGTTCGCTCAACCATGCTGTAGTTGCATGAAGCATAAATGTCAGCAAGGTCTCTCATTTTAACCGAAGTACTTGTTGGACTCGAAGTGCTAGAGCTCGCTTCGTTTCTTGAAGGTGAGGAAGGATCAGCTTCTGGAAGTTCTTCCTCCTTATTTTCTTATACATTCTTAGCCACCACTATGTTTGTTGTAGTCTCATTCTTTTCCCAATTCCAACTGGCTCCTTCATCAAACAACACATCTCTGCTTGTGATGACATTTTTTCTCTTAAAGCTATACATTATATAGCCCTTTAATTTTGAGCTATAGCCAAAATAATTCACTTCTCACTTGTTTAATCAAGCTTGCTCCTCTTTTCTTTCGGTATTTGAGCATAGCAAATGCCACCCAAAAACTTTCAAGTGCTTCACTGAAGGTTTCCTCTTGCTCCAAGCTTCCAAGGGGGTCTTATTTTGCAGTGCCTTGGTCGTACACCTGTTTATCAAATATACCGACGTATACACTGCTTCAGCCCAAAAGGTACTTGGCATTCCTTTCTCTTTCAACATAGTTTTTTCCATTTCAACAACCGTTTGATTCTTTCTTTCGGATACACCATTTTGTTGTGGTGTGTACCCAACGGTTAGTTGCCTTTCAATGCCTTCATCCTCATAAAATTTCTCAAATTTTTTTGAGGTATATTCTTTACCTCGATCACTTCTTAGCACCTTTACATATTTTCCACTTTATTTTTCCACAAGGCTCTTGAATTTTTTAAAAATGCCATACAGCTCGGATTTTTATTTCATAAAATAAACCCAAGTCATCTGTGTATAGTCATCAATTAACAAGATAAAATACTTGTTACCTCCAAGAGATGTGGTACTCATTGGACCGCACACATCGGTATGGACCAGCTCCAAAGCTTTGTTTGCTCTCCAAGCTCCGCCTTGAGGGAATGAGTTTCTATGGTGTTTTCCCATAGCACATCCTTCACAGACTCCATCCTTTTCTTCAATTTTTGGTATCCCATATACCTTTTCTTTTTCTTGCAATAATTTCATTCCATTAAAGTACAAGTGACCTAGCCTTTTGTGCCATATCCAGGATTCATCTTTCACTTGTGCTTTCATGGCTACTTCTCCCCCATAATTGAAGTTTAATGAGAAGCTTCTTCCTTTTTCCATCATTGCCTTTGCCATCAATTTGTTTCCTCCTTTTTTTGTCATAAATTGTGCAACAACCATTTTCAAAATAGATAGCATATCCATTTTCCACCAGCTGCCCAACACTCAATACATTTTGATCTAAATCTGGAACCCAAAGTACATTATGGATGAACTTTGTACCTTCCTTTGTTTGGACACATATTGAGCCCTTTCCAATTGCTCGAACAACGGCACCATTTTCCATTTTCACTTTGGCCTTCACTTTTTCATCCACACTTGTAAAAATACTTTTGTTTCCGAACATATGATTGCTGTACCCGCTATCCAACAACCAAATATTGTGATTTTTCTCTTTGGCCATTTGACAACTTGTAAAGAACAAGCGTTGATCTCCTTTTTCTTCAGAGACTTTTGCTTGTTGTTGATTCTTGAATCTACAATCCTTCTCCACATGACCAAACTATTTGCAGTGGTTGCATTGTGGCTTTCCTTGAAACCAACAATCCTTGTCAATATGGTTGCTTCTTTTGCAAATTCCACATTTTTGTTTGGAGTTGTTGGAGCTGTTTCCTCAAAGATTTCTTCCTCCTCCACGGCCTGATTTGCTTCCTTTGGATGATTCTCCTTGTGATTTTGTGAACACATTGAGCTTAGATTGTAAAGCACTCTCAATAGATTTTTTGGAGTTTCTTAACAACCCTTTGTCGTGTTCTTGTAGTGATGACATCAACTCACGGATGTTCAACTTTGTGATGTCCTTAGTTTCCTCAATAATAAAGACTATGGGATCATATTTTTCAGTCAAACTTATAAAGATTTGTTCCACAATTTTCCTGTCTTCAACGGCTTCTCCATACAATAGCATTTGATTTGCTATTTCCACGACTTTGGAGCAATATTATTTAAACTTTCTCCATCTTTCATCTTCAAGTTTTCAAACTCACATCTTAGAGTTTGAAGCTTTATGTTTCGTACACGTGTATCTCCTTGATATTCCTCACGTAGAGCCTCCCAGGCCTCTTTGATGTTGTGGCTCTCATGATTCTTGGAAAGATGGATTCACTCACTGCTTGTTGAACATAAGCAAGAGCTTTTGCATCTCTCCTTTTTGTCTCCTTTAGTGTTCTTGTTTCTGCATATGTGAGTTCTTCTCCTTCTTTTGGTTCATTATAACCATTTTGAACCAATTCTTACAGGTCTTGTGCTTGAAAAACTATTTTAGCTTTCAAGTACCAAAAATCATAATTTTCTCCATTGAACATAGGAATGGATAGTTGAGCCACTCCTTGTCCATTAGTTAAATCCATTGTTTAGCTTTTCTTAATGCCCAACTTTTTAATCGAACGGGCTCTGATACCAAACTGTTTGTTTGAGGTAGGAAAATTAGTGGTCAAAGAGGAAATCAAAGAGAGAATTTTTTTTATACGGAAAAAACCTAAAAATGCCACTCAACTTTTAGAAATGGTCTATCCATGCCACCCGTTAAAAAATGATCATTTCATGCCACTACCGTTACACCTTTGGCTCACCTACGCCACTCACCGTTAATTTTTTAAAAAAATTAAAAAAAATTAAATTGTGTCGTTAGTTCAATAATGGATAGGTGAGCCAAAGTTGTAACGGCAGTGGCATGAAATGAGCATTTTTTTAACGGATGACATGGATAGACCATTTCTGAAAGTTGAGTGGCATTTTTAGGGCTTTTCCGTTTTTTATATTTGTGAATGATAATTTTCATTCACTTTTCTTAATTTCACTTGATTTGGTTTGATGATTCAAATGGCTAGAATACATGGAGTATTTATAGTAAAACTCCTACATGCATCTAGTCTACTTCTCATGTGGACATACTAATTATGTTCACATAAGTTCACACATTACATAAATAAGTTCATACGCTAGTACATGTATGTAGCTACTAATCTAGTTCATGAACTAATATGATTTAGCGTAGACTAATATAAACATATGTGAACTAATGTGGACAAATGGGGATAAGACAATACATTAATTTTAACAGAGAATGAAGTGGGCGAGAAATAGTTACTTCATGATATATATAATCATGGAATGGGCACTGGGATAGAGGACAATACCAATAGGTTTGACATTGGTTAGTTGCTCTTCGTTCTAATTAATTTTTAGAGATCGAAAATGTTGTATTCGTGGTTTCCATATGCTCGGTTATGTTTCTCAGTAGATGTTACAGCAAAATAATGTCTCGGTAATCTTATCTTGCTTCACTATAGCCACTAAATCTGCATTTATTGTGTGCGAGGTGGCATACTATCTATATTTTCGTTAAGCTTTAGTTCTCTCATAGTTCTTGCATCATGCACGGGTTATTCTAAAATGTGAATCTTTATTTAAATTTTTATATGATGTTACAACATTAATTTGAGATCAAAAATCGAGATTTTCATTTGGGAGGTACTGGGAAGGATTTGGAATGCAGGAATTCAGCCGTACTCTCGGTAAAGTTTGAAAAGACGGCATTTGCACCACTGATGCCTAGCGATTGAGCACTCATCTCAGCCACATTCACAAGCATCTCGAAAGACAGGAACAAAAAAAAAAACTCGTGAAGGAGCTTTGATAGAGTCATAGTGGAAAATGTGCATCTCACTTCGGAGATTGAAAATAGTGGTGCAGGTTAGTTGTCACGTCCCGAAATCCCACCTTCAGGCCGCGATGCCGTCTAACGTTGAACCCTCTAGACAAGCCGACGTTTGATTAAGTTTAATTGTTTACAATTGAAATAAAAATATTAACTAGAGCAAAGATAATTAAAGAATGCGGAAGACTAATAAATTCAAGAACTTTCACAATAAATCTCATGAAAACTTCCTTAATTACACAACAGAAACCGGTATCACGATCTCACGAACAATCTAAGATTTTACTAAATACAATGTTCTGAAATAAGTGAATACAACTGTCTTGGAATTTCATGATAAGACAGAAAATGTGAAAAAGGACAAGAGGTGACGCCAAGGCCTGCGGACGCCTGCAGGACTACCTCAGTGTCGTCGTGGACTGAAGGCTACTCCCTGAATCACTGTCCCCTGGGTCCGGTGCTATAATCTGCACAACATAAAGAAGCGTAGGTGTAGCATCAGTACAACTGACCCAATGTACTAAGTAAGTGCCGAGCCTAACCTCGGCGAAGTAGTGACGAGGCTAAGACACGACCACATATAACACCCGTGAAATTCAATAGTATACATGAAATAATGCAAGGAAATAAGCAAGTAATACAATAACGAGGAAGAACATGCTGGGGACAAAGGGAAAAAACTAGCTGGAACAACAGAACAAGGTAAATAAACAGAAATGGCACGGCATGTCCCCTCGTGCATAGTGTCACAATCACTCAGCAAAGAATGTCCCCTCGTGCATAAATGAAATCACTCAGCACGGAATGTCCCGTCATGCGTAACCTCACAATCACTCGGCACGGAATGTCCCCTCGTGCATAAATAAATAAATCACTCGACACGGAATGTCCCCTCGTGCATAAATAAATAAATCACTCGGCACGGAATGTCCCCTCGTGCATAAATAAATAAATCACTCGGTACGGAATGTCCCCTCGTTCATAAATAAATAAATCACTCGGCACACAATGTCCCCTCGTGCATAACCTCACAGTCACTCGGCACAGACTGTCCCCTAGTGCATAACATGTATAAAATCAACAATGTGACAGCAAAATTCAACAGTAAGAAACCTCAAATTCACAAAAATATTCAACAAGGATTCTACCGTCCCGGCAAGGGACTCGGCTATAACCAATCTCACTCAGAGGTATAATTTAACGACTAATCCTTAACCGAACGAATAATCAATAACATTCTACATCATGATATATTCTCAACGTATCCCTCCCAGAATAACAATTAATTCATAACAAAGAGAATATCAAAGAACACTATGAAAATCATCATGTTCGACTCATGGGCATGCTTGACCACAACATATAGATACTCTCCACCTCACCTATACGTCGGACATGGAATAACACATAGCAAATAAGACTCTATACCTATTCCCTCAAGCTAAGGATAGTTCAAACACTTACCTCGGCTCCAAGAACGCAAATCGAGCCTCTACCACCGCTTTTCCTCTCGAATCCGACTCCAAAACAATCGTGTCTAGACATAATCGACTCAATAATATCATTCATTATTCAACAATTCAATTCCAAAGCCTAATTATAGATTTCCCAACATTCTTCCAAAATTTCCAAAATTCGACCCTAGGCCCGCTTTGTCCAAAAATGAGGTTCGGACAAAAACCAGATCACCCATTCCCCCACGAGCCAGAATATACAATTTGTTTTCAAATCCGACCCCAAAATGAGGTCAAATTCCAAAAATTTAAAAAAGCCGTAACGCTACCCAAAACCCTAATTTCTACCCTTTTATTCCCATGGTTTTAGGCCTAGAATCTAATAATTGTTGATGAAAATGGAAGAAAATGGAGTTAAGATTACTTACCTATGAAGCTATGGTGGAAGATATTCTCCAATATCGCCTAAGATGGTTGGGGAAGAAGAAATTTGAGAAAAATGGGGTAGATCCCGTAATGGGTTTTGTTTTGGTACTAAAAATGACTGGGTGAAATAACTCATTGCGTTCGCGGAAAGGGGCCCGCATTCGTACANCCCCCCCGACCCTCCGCGATCGCATACACACTGGTGCATTCGCACAGTGTGTTTCGGTGCCTAGCCCCAGCATCCTTCTAGCCCTATGCGTTCACGCCTATCCTAGTGCGTTCGCGTAGAGCTTTTCCCCTATGCTCCGCGTTCGCACCTGGTTGGGTGCATTCGCACAGTACTACCTATCCCCCTCCCCATATTATTCTGTGCTCTCGCATGAGGTCTCGTGCGTTCGCACAGTACAAACTCTCAAACACCAGGAACAACATAAAAACATCAGATTTTTCAACACTTTAGCACTCCGACACCGAGCTGAAACTCCCCGAGCCTTCGGGGCTCAAAACCAAACATACACACAACCTCAAAAACATCATACGGATATATTCGGGTAATCACAGCACCAAAGTAACATCATAAACATCGAATTAAACCTCAAAATCTATAAAAATTCTCAAAACTTCATTAACTCCCAAATTTTCCATTTTTAGTCTGAATCACGTCAAACTAAGTCCATTTCTTACCAAATTATACAGATAACTCATATAAATCATATTGAACTTGTTCGGGGCTTCGGAACCATAATAGGGTCCCGATAACACAGGTTTCACATCAAATTTTATTTTCAAAAGCCTTTATATATTTTTTTAGAAAACAATTTTCATTAAAGATTCATTTCTTGGACTTGGGACCTCGGAATTCGATTCCGGGCATACGCCCGAGTCCCAAATTTTTTACGGACCCTCTGGGACTGTCAATCACGGGTCCGGGTCCGTTTACCAAAAATATTGACCAAAGTCAACTTTATTCAAATAATTATTATAAAATCTTCATTTTATCAATTTTCACATAACGGCGTCCCGTCGACGCGCTCGGGCTACGCACGCACATCGAGGTGGAATAAAAGGAGGCTTTCACGGCCTCGGAACACAGATTTAGCTAAAATTACACGGGATGACCTTTTGGGTCATCGCAATCTCCACCTCTAAAACAACCGTTCGTCCTCGAACGGACATAGAATGGTACCTGAATCGGGGAAAAGATGGGGATATCGGCTCCGCATATTGGACTCGGACTCCCAGGCATCTGCCTCAATAGGGTGACCTCTCCACTGAAAACGAACCGAAGGATAACTCTTCGATCTCAACTGACAAACTTGCTGACTGGACAACTGGACACCGGCTCCTCCTCATAAGTCAAATCCTTGTCCAACTGGACACCGCTGAAGTCAAGTACATGAGAGGGATCAGAAATATACCTCCGAAGCATAGATACATGAAACACAGGGTGCACGACTGATAAACTAGGTGGTAAAGCAAGTCTGTAGGCCACCTCTCCTACCTTGTCCAGAATCTCAAATGGACCAATGTACCTAGGGCTCAACTTGCCCTTCTTTCCGAACCTCATCACGCCCTTCATGGGCGGAACTTGAAGGAATACCTGGTCTCCAATCATAAATGCCAAATCACGAACTCTGCGATCCGCATAACTCTTCTGCCTGGACTGGTCTGTACAAAGTCTATCCTGAATAATCTTCACTTTATCCAAGGCATCCCGGACTAGCTCTGAACCCAACAATCTAGCCTCTCCCAGCTCGAACCACCCAACTGGCGACCGACAACGCCTACCATACAACGCCTCATACGGAGCCATCTGAATGCTCGACCGATAGCTGTTGTTGTAGACAAACTCATCTAAAGGCAAAAATTGGTCCCATGAACCCCCAAAGTCAATGACATATGCCCGCAACATATCCTCCAAAATAAGAATAGTACGCTCAAATTTTCCGTCTGTTTGAGGATGATATGATGTGCTCAAATCAACCCGTGTACCAAACTAACGCAGAAATACTCTCCAGAAATAAGAGGTAAACTGAGTACCTCAGTCAGATATAATGGACAAGGGCACACCATGAAATTGAACTATCTCTCTCATGTAGATCTTTGCCAACTTCTCCGAAGAATACGAAACTGATATAGGAATGAAGTGTGTTGATTTGGTCAGCCTATCTACAATGACCCACACCGCATCAAGCATCCTGTGAGCCCGTGGGAGTCCAACTACGAAATCGATAGTAATACGCTCCCACTTCCACTAGAGAAGCTCAATCTGCTATATCAAACCACCGGGTCTCTAGTGCTCATACTTAACATGCTGACAGTTCAAGCACCGAGCTACATATGCTACAATATCCTTCTTCATCCTCCGCCACCAATAATGTTTCCGCAAGTCCAGGTACATCTTTGCGGCACCCGAATGAATGGAATACCGGGAACTATGGGCCTCCTGCAATATCGACTCACGAATGCCATCGACATCAGGTATACAAATCGACCCTGCATCCTCAAAACACCCTCATCATCAACTGTGACCTGTTTGGCACCTCTGTGCCGGACCGTCTCTCTAAGAACACATAAATGACGATCATCACACTACCTGGCCTGAATACGATCATACAATGAAGAACGGGCCACATTATGGGCCAAAACACTCCCAGTCTCAGAAACGTCCAATCTCATGAACCGGTTGGTAAAAAACTGAACATCCAAAGCAAGTGGTCGCTCTCCGACTGATAGATAAACAAGACTACCTATACTGGCTGACTTCCGACTCAAGGCATCGACCACCACATTGGCCTTCCCCGGATGATATAAGATGGTAATTTCATAGTCCTTCAACAACTCTAACCATCTCCTCTGCCTCATATTCAACTCCTTCTGCTTGAATAGATACTGTAAAATCTTATGATCCATGAACACCTCACATGGCACCCCATACAGATAGTGCCTCCAAATCTTCAACGCATAAACAATAGCTGCTAACTCCAAATCATGAACTGGATAGTTCTTCTCATGAACCTTCAACTGACATGAAGCATAAGCTATAACCTTGCCATCCTGAATCAACACTGCACCAAGTCCAACCCGTGAAGCATCACAATACACGGTATATGGCCTTGAACCTGTGGGCAAGACTAACACCGGTACCGTGGTAAAGGCTGTCTTGACCTTCTGAAAGCTCGCCTCACACTCATTTGACAACCTGAACTTGGCACCCCTTTGGGTCAACCTGGTCATCGGGGCTGCAATGGATGAAAAGCCCTCTACAAAGCGGCGATAATAACTTGCTAATCCTAAGAAACTCCGAATCGCTGTAGCTGAAGTGGACCTAGGCCAATCTCTGACTGCTGAAATCTTTTTGGGATCTACCTGAATACCCTTCGCCGACACAACATGGCCCAGAAATGCCACTGAACTCAACCAGAACTCACACTTAGAAAATTTGGCATACAACTGACTATTCCTCATAGTCTGGAGGACGACTCGAAGGTGCTGCTCATGCTCCTCTCGCTACGGGAGTAAATCAAGATATCATCAATAAAAACAATCACAAATGAGTCCAAATAAGGCTTGAACACTAGGTTCATCAACTCCATAAACACAGCGGGGGCATTTGTCAACCCAAATGACATCCCAAGAACTCATAATGCCCATAACGAGTGCGAAAATCCTCCATAGGGACATCAGACGCCCTAATCCTCAGTTGATGGTAACCAGACCTCAAGTCTAAATTGGAAAACACTATAGCACCCTGAAGCTGGTCAAATTAATCATCAATCCTCGGCAAAGGATACTTATTCTTGATAGTATCCTTGTTCAACTGCCGGTAGTCAATACACATCCTCATTGAGCCATCTTTCTTCTTAACAAACAATAATGGAGCACCCCAAGGAGAAACGCTAGGCCTAATGAAGCCTTTATCCAACAAATCCTGCAACTGCTCCTTTAACTCCTTCAACTCTTGTGGGGCCATATGATATGGCAGAATAGAAATGGATTGAGTGACCGGATCCAAGTCAATGCAAAAGTCAATATCCCTCGGGTGGCATACCCGGCAGGTCAGCAGGGGACACCTCTGGAAACTCACTAACAACGGGCACAGACTCCATAGAAGGAATCTAAGCACTAGCATCACGAACATAGGCCAAGTATGCCAAACAACCCTTCTCGACCATACGTCGAGCCTTCATGTATGAAATAACTCTACCGAAAAAATGACTAGAAGTTCCTCTCCACTCCAATCGAGGTACTCCCGGCAAGGCCAAGGTGACAGTCTTGGCATGACAGTCCAGAATAGCATGGTAGGGAGATAACCAATTCATACCCAAAATAACATCGAAATCAACCAGATCAAGAAGCAAAAGATCTACATGAGTCTCCGAACCACCAATAACCACTAAGCATGAACGGTAGACTCGATCTACCACAATAGAATCACCCACCGGTGTAGATACATATACAGGAGTACTCAGAGAACTACGGGGCATAATAAGATAATGAGCAAAATATGAAGACACACTGGACAATGTAGAACCCAGATCAAATAAAACCGAAGCATCTCTGCTGCAAACTGAAACCATACTTGTAATAACTACATCAGAGGCCTCAACCTCAAGCCTGGCAGGAATAGCATAGCATCAGGGCGGAGCCCCTCCAACCTGAACATCTCTGGGTCTACCCCCTGCGGGCTGACCTCTAACTCTCATGGCCTATCCTCCACCTCTAACTTTCTAGCTTCCACCTCTGGCACCTCGACCTCCACCCCTAGCTGGCTAAGGGGGTAAGGGTGCACCTGGTGTGGGAATCAGAGCATGAGAACCCTGATACTGAGAACCACTAGAAGCTCGGGGGAAGAACCTGTATATGTGCCCCACACCACCACAAGTGAAGCAAGACCTCAGCTGCTGAGAATTCTGTCCCTGACGACCAGAATAACCACTATGAAAGCTCTGAAGTGACGGTGCACTGATACGAGCTGGTGGTGCACTACGGGATACCTGGAGCTTTAACTGTAATGACCTAGGAAGATGACCTCTGCCAATGGAATCTCTGCCTACAGATGAGCCACCAATGAATCGACCAGAATGGCGAGGTCTGTTGTCAGACCCCTGACCACTGCCCTGTGATAAGACCATCTCAATACGCTTGGCCACATTGGACGCCTCCTGGAAAAAAATATCAGTACCTGTCTCTCTGGCCATCTAGAGTATAATAGGCTAAGCTAGACCCTTAATAAACCTTCTTACCCTCTCACGGTCAGTGGGGAGTATCATGATAGCGTGTCGGGGAAAAGTAATGAACCTGAAGGAGTTAAAGTCGCTTTGACGTGCTGACATCCTTCTTTGGCTTAAAGGATTATTTCACATGTTTCCTCTAGCACGTGCATCACACACTCTGTTCTCCTTAAACTTTGAATTTGGCAGACCACGAACCAGGTCCTTCTGTATCAGTTTATTCAGAAGAGAGAAGCTTGCATGCCCCAACCTTCTATGCCACAATTCTGCATCATCAACAACTGCTTTCAGGCAGCTCATATCACCAGCTTGTAAAGACACAAAATCAGCAACATAGATGTTCTTGTACCTTTTGGCTACTAGTACCACTTCACCAGTTACCATATTAGTAACTGTGCACACTTTAAATAACTCTACTTTGTTCGCTTTATCACAAATTTGAGAGACACTGAAGAGGCTGTACTTTAGACCATTCACATAGTAAACGTTCTCAATTGAGTGTGAGAGAGACTTTCCAACCTTTCCAACACCGAGAATGTACCCTTTTTCCAATTACAAAGGATACATTCCCTCTTTGTAGGGCTTTCAGTGAAAGGAAGTCCATGGTGTTCCCAGTCATGTGCTTAGAGCATCCACTGTCCGCGATCCATTGTAGTCTGCTTCTTCTCACTTTTCCTTGCACATGTAAATCGAGGGTTAGATTTAGGAACCCAGACCAGTTTGGTTCCATTGTAATGAGGAAATGGGTGAATGAGAGCTTTCCTAGTCCATGCAGGTAAAATGCATTTTTTGCGCGTGGCACCTGGTCCCTTTTTAGTAGTCATTTTTTCAGCAAAAACATTATTTTTCTGAACAGATTGAACTCTGGCCTGGCAATTTTCCTTGAAATGCTCATTGTTCCCACAGTGGGTGCAAATCTAGTTATCAGGTACAATAACGTTCTTGCGATGAGGGTTGTAAGTAATTTTTTCCTTTTGGATCCCTATTCCCTACTTGTTTCCACCATTATTGAAATATATGGTAGTAACAGCATTTGCGGACCAGATCCACTTAAGAGATTTCTCAAGATCATTTTTTACCTTCTCCAATTCTGCTTGAAGTTGCCTATTTTTCTCAAGCTCACCACACAAACTAGTTTTCACATCATTTAATTCTTTTTCAAGATTGATGTGTGCCTCACTAGCTACTTCCTTTCCTTTGTCAATGCTCACACGCCTATGTTCTGTTTTAAGTCCCTCAATTGTTCCTCTAGGTCTGCAATTACCATTAAAAATCATCTCTTTCTTGCGCAGTAGCTACAACATTCTCTACTAGGGTATTCTTTTCTTTGCTAAGGTTTTCTGTGGTTTCCTTCAAGTCAACAACCACTACCATCAGATCATCTCTCTCTTTTTCTACACCATTGATATTTCTAGTTAAAAATTCTTTATCCTTTTCAAGATTATCTGTGGTTTCCTTTCAATCAACCACACAGGCCACTAAGTCATCCCTAGTTTGTTCAGCATCTCCTAACTCTATGGTCAAGGCATCCTTATCATTAACAAGACTATGATATGCACCAATTAGAACATTAGCTAATGACATTAGTTTCTTAGGAGAATAGGATTTCAGATTCCTCTGAACATCCCTGAAATTATCTCATCATTGTCGTCATCTTCATCGTCATTAAACTGAGCCATCAATGCAAATAATGAATCATTTTCCTTTGCTTCATATTCCACTTCCACCATGGAGCTATCTCTTGCATCATTTTCTTCTTCCGATTCACTAGAGGAGTGTCCCCATGCAGCACGAGCTTGCTTCACAACATTATCAGCTGCACTTTTTCGTTTGAAGCGTTTGTGAGGAACCGGGTTCCTTTTTGCTGCTTTCTCAGAGTTGTGCTTGTACTGCTTCTGCTTTACACGTGGGTAGTCTTTAGTGAAATGTCCTGGATTTCCGCACTTGTGACAGAGATCATAGTTCTTTGGTTTGCTTGAGCTACCTCTCTTTGGTATTCCACCATTTCTTCGAACCATTTTTTGAAATCTTCTCGTAAGATAGGCCATTCAAGTATCTTCCTCGCTTGAGTCATTGTTTTCAACCTTGAGTACTAGGTTCTTATCCTTCTTTGATTCTTTTCTCTCACTTCCTTTCTTTCTCTTCATCTTGCATGTCTTCAAATTCCCAATCAGCTCATCCATAGGTAAAATTTGCAGGTCTTTGGCTTCAATAATAGCGTTCACCTTACTCTCCCATGAGCTGGGTAAGATGCTAAGAACCTTCCTTACAAGCTTGTTTCTAGGAATGATCTCTCAAAGTGAATGCAACTCATTTATGATGGAAGTGAATCTCGCGTGCATGTCCTGTATAGATTCATCGTCTTTCATCCTAAAAAGCTCATACTTAGTGGTGAGCATGTCGATCTTGGACTGTTTTACCTCAGTAATTCCTTCATGCACCGTTTGCAACGCTTCCCATATCTCCTTGGCCGATTGACAAGCAAGATTATATTGTATTTATCATGTCCTATACCACACACCAAGATCTTTTTAGCACGAAAGTTCTTTTCCACATCTTTTCTCTTGGAATCATTGTACTTTTCTCCTACCTTCTTCATTGGAACAAATGGGCATTTGCATATAACATCCCATAGCTCAGAGTCTTCCGCCATTATAAAGTCATGCATTCAAGTTTTCCATCAGTCGTAGTACTGACCGTTGAATCTCGGAGGCTTGTATGTTGATTATCCTTCCTCAAAGTTTGGTGGAGCAGCTAAGGGTGGTAGGTGGGCCGGGCGCGACCCGGGACCGACCCGGGCCCGCGGGCTATACGGGCTAGCGGGCTAAACGGGCCGGCCCGTGGGGGGTCCGGGCTTGGGGGGCTTTAGGCCCGTGGGGGGCCGGT
>ML509154.1:307989-325803 GCA_005239535.1 Nicotiana rustica | reverse complement strand
TGCAAGTATAGCCCCCCCCCCCCTTTTCTTTATCCGTCTCTCTCTTCTCTCGAAAGACCCAAAGCCTAGCCGCCCAGAACCACCAACCTCCGCCGACCAAAATCGCCTCCGGCGGCGGAGCTTCAACCAAACACCCCCAACATCTCACCAGACGGTCCTCACCTCCCTCTTAACCACGCCCCACCATTAGTTTCCCCAAAAAATCACTCGGTTGTGAGTAATTTCGGATCTACAAACTGACGAAACCCTAAATCTTGTTGAAGATGATTCCAAGCGGCTCTGTGACTCAAACTCATATGAGTCGATGGCTCTTGACAAGAGCCGTCGATTCATGCGAGTGAGGGTCACTTTTAGAGGTCACCGGGTCTGGCCAAATTATGGCAAAATCACTAGAGTTTGTCCAAATCCCCTCACTGGTACCCCCTTTCTTTTAGCATCTCTCCTTTAATTTTTCAAAAAAATCAAAATATGTGGGTCACTTTGGCCGTCTGTGTTCCCTGTTGATAGATCCATTCTTTCGTCCATGATTCTCATTAACATGTTACTGCTCTCATCTAGTAGTTGCTTGTTCTGCCCGATTAGTTAAACCTTTAAATACATGTGTTGATTATGTATAACCATTTTAGGTTTACATTATCTCTATCAAGAGCTGATTTGGTAAATCTATTAGCTTATGTACCACTTTACCTGTGTACGTACTTTTTTTTAGTTTAATATTTATGTCATAAATTCAAGTGTTGATTAGGATTATACCTGTTCCCTGAAATTGATTGTTAGCCATGGCCCTTAATTTGCTATCTTATAGATTTGGTTGAGTCAGGTACTTGCTTAAAATGCGATTTTTATTATGTTTGTATCTTTCACCTGACTGCTACCCCAACTCCAAATATGTACATGTTAGGTGTATCTAAAATGGTGATTGATTAGGTTAACTAACCTAAAATTTGACTTGGTTAGCTGCTAATTTTAATCCAACCTTAGTTAGTCACCTAAAGTTAATTAATCAAGTAATTATGAATTGATTAGGAATTGATTATACTTGATACTTAAAACAAGTTAGCTAATTTCCGACTTCACTTAAGGTTAAAGTTAATCACCCAGTTCAGGTAATTAACTATAATTGCTAGATAAGCCTAAAGAAATTGTCTAAGCAAATTAATTTAACTACCTACTGATTTTCAGAATAAGTCTTTTAATCAACTAAGTCTCCATCAATTAATTGAGTTGATTAATCTAACCTAAGTTCTTAAACAAGTTAGTAATTGAGCACCCTTAACTAATTAGGCCCTAATCATATCTAAGAATAACTAATTAGGTTTAATTAACTAAAGTGAGTTATGTGCCTAACTAATCCAAGTTAATAGATAACCCAAGCAAGTGACCCTGGTTACCTAATGGTAATTGCAGGGACTTCAAGGGGTATATTAGGTAATATTGACTTTGGAAATAATAATTTGATGGGTAAAAAGAGTCTTTTAGTAGGTAAGAATGTTATAGAATAGAGGCATATGTCCCAAAGATAAGGTTGACAGTTGTCCTATGTGCTATTTTCAGCCTTTTGGGTTGGGAATATAGCAAAGGATATCCCATTCCCAAATATCCTATAAATAGACCCCTCCCTTTAGACTAAATAGATTTTGGACACTCTGAAAATTCACTCTAGACTCTGAAACTGCCACTTTAAATACTGAACACTGGAAACGAAAGAAAAGAAAAAATCAAAATAGTTTTTTTTATTCAAAATGTCCAAAACAAATCAGTAGAAAGAAATCTGGTTTCTCAAGAACTCTTCAAGGTTTCCTGTGGGTCTTCTCAATTGGTGGTTTTCTCTGATTTGCTTATGATTTTCTGAAATTCATCTGGTTTGGGTTGTCGAGCTGGGTTAGTTTTTGTTGCTGTTGCTGAATCCTCCTTCTTTTGTTGATTATTGTCCATACTTGATCTTTATTTGGTCAAGCCATTTTGCTGTTTTTCTATTTAAAAGGTATGTATCAGCTCATCTATTCTTAAATCAAACTCTTGGATTGGATATTCATCTTCTACTCACTATATGAACTGGTTATTCTTGATAAACGAAGTTGCCTCTTTTTTTTTTTTATGTAAATGTGATTTTGTAAATGTTTATTAGCATGATAATGAATCTGTGAGTGTGATAAATACTGTTTTGATGTTAGTGTGGCTCTTGCTGGTATATGTTGTTTGCCTCAAATTATATGTACACAAATATATTTAATACTCATAGTTCTATATTAGTAAATAAGCTGCACTAGGATGTTGAATCTGACCTTCTCTATGGTCAGATTCTTCCAATAAGAGTGTAGGAATATGTTTTTTGATAAATTCTCCTTGATTAATGGAGGGATTCAACAAGCAAGACTCTATATATCTCTATATTCTTATGGAATAGCACTAGGGTAGATGAATTTGACCCTCTATAATGGTCAAGTTCACTCCATATTAAGTGCTTAAAACAGTATCTTATCACCTTTTAAGGGTATGAAATGAGCAATCAACAAAGGCTATAAAATAGTAAATCTGAACCCTTCAAGTGGTTAGGTTCATTCTTTAAGAAATTCCTAAAAAAATCAAAATCACAGAATAATTATGAGTTGAATGGGACCTTTATGGAGTTGAATCTGACCCCTTTCTACGGTCAGATTCAGTCTATAAAAGGCAAGAACCTACTCTGTCAAAAATGGTGTAAGACCATCATCAAGGTTTAGTCAAACCTTTTTCATGGTATGACTCATCCTACGAATTCTTGCAAGTCGATTGTTACTACTGTCCAAATAGCAATTTTTGGACTTATAGTTTAACATGCTCTTATTTGTGTTCTCCTGGTCATTAAAGAGACTCAGTAAGTAAGTTGTCCATAGAGATCTAAACTTAGGTTAATGTTGGCATTATGTGATTAAAAGTATGACCCATTCATGGTCAGATTCACCCTATAATAATGCATAAACAATTATAGAGTAGTAATATTATCATTACAAAAGGTATTAAGACAAGAATCTGAACCCATAAATGGTAATTTTAATGCCTTAAGAAATGCCTAAGTGTAGTAAGTCATTGTATGAATTTAGGCCATAATCTGTTGAATGGTTAAAGGGATGATGGGTTTGCATCCTCGGAGCTGAGCTTGACCTCTTTATGGTCATATTGAAGAGTGCACAAAAGTAGATTTTATCCTTTAGAATTGACACTATTGCATGATTAGGATTAAACCTGGCCCAATAATGGTCATTTTGCCTTACAACATGCCTAGAATGTGTTTGTTAAGTTAGTCGTCTCGTGATTAAGAAAATAGACAGAAAAATATAGATTTCAAAGCCTCTAAAGGCCTGCTCGTGCAGGAGCAGTGTTGTTCTCTCTTTATTTTGTTACGTATTGTTTTGATTTTAGGAAATTGTATTTCATAGTTAAATGATAATGTAATAATATAATTTATTTTCTTTGTATTTTTTCACGGCCCGATTTCGGGGTCGTGATGGCGCCTGTCGTGGAACCAGGAAAGCTACCCCTTTGTTTCTAAGCTAAATTCAATTTCCAATAAAAATACAATTTTAACGAAATTATTGATATTTCTAAGAATCAGAAGTTTAAAAAAACAATATTTGAAACAAAAATTACAATTTCCAACCTCGGATCCGGTGTCACTCAGTCATGAGCTACTATAACATAAAGCAAAGAAAATGAGAAATGGACAACAAAGTCTCAAAATAAAGAACAACATGTAGAATAAGAAAGAGAAGGCAAGGTCGCGATCGCCAGCTGCTACCTCGACAACTCCAATGAGAACTCTGACAGCTGCTCAATATCCACTACTGGGTCCCAGTGTACCTGGGTCTGCACACAAGGTGCAGGGGGTAACGTGAGTACACCAACTCAGAAGTAACGAACCCAAACTATGGGCTGAGAGGTAGTGACAGACTAAACATCAATAATTAAATCATCAACGTACAAAATTTAGGCATGTTCACAGTTTATCAGAAAATAACAACAGAATATACTAGATATACCTCCATATCGTCTACATGCCAACATTTCACACTGTGAAAATGCACATAGTGCTCACAACTCTCCCACATAAGTCCACTCAGTACTATATATGGCTCTCAGGCCCAGGGAAGTTCCATCCCGGAATATGCATAAACACTGGTCGGTAGTCACTCCGTACTGAGGTAAAAGGCTAGTCCAGCCCCCACAGAGAAGATCCATCTCCGGAATACAAAGCTCGGACAATATCCATATCCAGGAAAGATCTATCCCTCACATAACATCAGCTTCGAACAAGATCCATGCCCAGGGAAGATCCATCCCTCACATAACGTTAGCTTCGGACAAGATACATGCCTAGGGAAGATCCATCCCTCATCATCAATGCGCTCACTGGGGGTGTAAAGACTTCGGAGGGGCCCTAGTGGCCCAAGCGCCATATCAAGAAAATGAAGGAATGATTTAATATCGTTGCGGTGTGCAGCCCGATCTCATAATTGTCTCAATAACAGGCTCTCGGCCTCACTCGGTCATTACTCTTTAGTCTAACTCACATGGATCATAGATGCCTCCATCAGCCCAACACAATGATAAGTATGCATATAATTAACAATACTAAGACTGAGATATGAAGTGGTATGCTATAACATGACTGAGTATAGGAAATCAAATAATCACAAGATGAGACAGTAATATACGACCACTCAGGTCTCAGTATTTTCGGCGTGAAGCCTAGTATTTATACGTAACATGATTTCTAACAGGTTCACAATTACCACATTTACAGAAGCACATATATCATTAGGGAATAAAATCACTAAGCGGTGTTGAGGGATAAGCCAGACCACAAATACTCGGTGCACGCCCATCACTTGGCATGTGCGTCACCTCAACAATAGTCATAAATCATTTAGCTCGGGGTTTCGAACCCTCAGAACACAGTTTGGAAACGTTACTTACCTCAAAACTGGCTAAAATAGTATTCTGCAGTGCCTTTGCCTCTATATTCAGCCTCTGAGTGCTCCAAATCTACCAAGTTCATATTTTTATCATCAAATGATGCTTAAGGAATGAATTCCAATTGAAAAGTACAAAAGTTAGCTCAAAACCCGAAATTAGCCAAAACCCGACCCCTGGGCCTGCGTCTTAGAACTTGAAAATTTTTATACCAAAATGTTCTTCATCATATCACGAGTCCGTACATATAAAGAACACTAAAGTAGGAGTTCATTTGACCCCTTAAATCGACCCCTAAATGTCTCATATTCTCAAGCCCTCACCCCACCTTTTTCTACTGATTTTAATGAATAAACACTGAGATTATGTTCCTTAATCACCTACAATCGAGTTTTAAGGTCCAAAATACTTACCTCTATAAAGAGCACTGATTTTCCCTCTTCAAAATCCCCTCAAAAGCTTCTTCCCGTTCAAAATTAGTGTTAAAATAGGTTATGGTCGTGGAAGGGTTTAATTATATACTGCCCAGGTTCGGACATTGTGCGATCGTGGCTCCATCTGTGCGTTCGAGGTGAACAAAATTTACCAGCCCTTATTTAACCCTATGCGATTACGGCCTCCTCTATGCGATCGCATAGAACAGATTCTCCAATAGCCTTCTCCAACTCTTCCGGATAACCTCTAGTATAATGGTCACAACTTTTTGTACAAAACTCTAAATTACAATTGGCTTAACTTTCTGAAAACTAGACATAAAGAGCTACAACTTTTTTGCTATGGATCATCTTCAAATTCCTTATAGATTGTGAGTTATAAGCTTCCAAAGTCGGGACAGTGCAGCGGAAATTTTACTCTTTGCGATCGCGGGAAGCCTTGTGCGATCGCACAACACAACTAGATTTTTCCAAATTTTCTCTGTGCTAACGCATCCAAATCAATGCGAAGCCAAAAACCAGCAACTAGAAATAGCCCGAAACAGCCAAGCAAGCAAAAAGATTTAAGGCAGAAAGGGAACAGTGTTACGCAATGATAGCTCAGTTGGAAGACGAATTGCAACAATGGCAAGAGCAGAGTCACGAAGACGCCCAGGTTTTAGAGGCAATATCTCAACAGATCGGGCGTCTACTTCAGGAAAAAGGTATCATCAAGCAAAGATTCTGGGATATAGTCGATTACATTATCACCAAATGCCAGGAATGCGAAGATAGGACTCGGACCACCTTCTTCTCAACGGTAATGATCTTCATCCACAAGATAATGGATGACCTATGCCGCCTCCAGCAAGATATGGTACGCAGGCCCGTGGCATGGCCGAATAATGCTCCGCTGGTCCCTGGATCATTGGAAGCACTGATGTACTCTTGATGTTTTCTCGAGTCTGTATTTTTTTTTCCGGTTATAGTCCTATCTAAGTCCACTGTAGCTTTTACATTTCCAAGAAAAGTATGTGTTGAGTCTGTTTTGTAATTTTAAATTTCCAAAAGTGGGCTAAAAATTTTGTAATCGGAAGTATTTTTTTTAATGAAAGTTTTAGAAAAATATTTATTTCCTTCAAATTTATCCCTTGAACTACGTCATGATCTGATTCACGCGGCACCGTGATACGTAGGATATCCACATAGGATTTGATCATAACCTTAAGAAAGGAACCGAGTAAGGAATAAAAGTGCGGAAAATAATAACAAAAAGAAGGAAAAGAGTGATAAAATGACCAAGAAAAGGGAAAAGTTCAAAACCTAAAAATAAAGCCGGGATGAAATACACAACTGTTGCAAAACATATAGAAAGCATTTAATTGCCTAGGTGCATTGTATATCCCAAACGTGCGATTTCCTATGTGATAAATGCTTCAACCTAACATTTTGTTGGTTCAATCTTTCAAAGGTGTTTTTAGGTGGTTTGTTTTACGGTAACCTGGCTTCCCATCCTTACTTCAATAGATCAAAAGGGAGCATAGAAATGACATCCGAAAGTCACTTATCAATCGTCAACTCTTCCGTGGAAGACCTGAATCCAGCCATCCCAACATCTGAGTCAGCAACATTTTAAGAGAACAGGACTCTGCGTTGCCGCATGCTGGAAATGTGGGACGCATGGTCCAATGTTAGGGAACCACCCAGAACCATCTCGAGTTTCTTGGAGATAATTCCCAGGACAGGCGGGACCTCCAGCATCCCCATAAGTTACCCAGCCACGCTGTTTGGATATCCAACTATGTCGGCTCACTTTGCCGGAAGGCCTTCTGAGGTTCACCCCCAGGCCCTGTTTTCCGGTGTGTCTTCCAACATCTTCACCGCACAACCAATCTCTTCCAAGTCTCCACCGACTATTTCTGGGCCAAGCTTCGAGCCACCAACATTCACATTCCAAACATCGTCCGTCCATCTGGATACCTCTCATGTTATTCCCAATTTATACCCCCAACAACCTCAGTATGAGGTCACTTTGGGAAAAATATAAGAAAAGCCCCGAGCACGAAGAAATGGCTCGGAAAATAAAGAGTATTGAGCAGAGCCTCAAGAATATACAGGGGCTGAGCGGGCAGAAAAGCATCTCCTATGCAGACTTGTGCATGTTTCCACACGTCCACTTGCCTATCGGGTTTAAAACCCCCAAGTTCGAAAAATATGACGGACATTGGGACCCCATAGCTCAACTGAAAAGGTATTGCAACCAGCTCTGAGGAGCAGGTGGGAAATAGGAACTTCACATGGCATATCTCGGAGAAAGCTTGACAGGGATTGCATCAGAATTGTACATGGACCAGGATATATCCCGCTGGCACATATGGCATGACCTGGCACGGGACTTTATTCGGCAATTCCAATACAACGTGTACATCGCTCTCGATAGTAACTCTCTATCCAATCTCAAAAAGAAATCCTCAGAAAGTTTTAGAGAGTACGCCATTAAGTGGCCCGATCAGGCCTCCAGGGTCAAACCTCCGATAGATGAGGTTGAAATGGTCAGTGTTTTTCTACAAGCACAGGAAGCTGATTACTTCCAAAATATGATGTTCGCCATGGGCAAACCATTTGCGGAAGAAATAAAAATTTGAGAAATGGTTTAGAATGGCCTAAAGACCCGTCGTATCCTAAGTTAGTCGGCCATAAGAGCAACCTCTCAGGCCATCCAAAGAAGATCCGGGAGTGCAGCCAACATAAAGAAGAAAGAAGAAGGGGCCATGATGGCTTCCGATGTCAGGAATTCTCGGCAATACCCACGTCCATTTCCCAAAGCTTCCCAACACCACTATCCTCACCAAGACGTAACTTATACTACTTCCCCTTTTCCCTATGCGGTGATGAACACTCAACTGCATCCCAGGCCGCAAAAACAATAAAACCAGAACAGAACTGCACCGCCGAGAAATAACCATCTTCCCTCAGCTCCATATAATCCACGCCCTCCCCAAAACAACTATATGTACAATACCTAGCCCCGTGAACCACCGAGGAGACTTAACTTCACTCCTATCGGTGAGCCGTATTCAAGCCTCTTCCCAAAGTTAGTCCATATGGGGCTTCTGCAGCCCGTACCTCCGGCCAGGCAAAACCCAGCATCAACATCATACAAGCAGGGAACTAATTGTGCCTACCATTCCGGAGCAGAAGGGAACAACACGGAGGAGTGTTGGACCCTCAAATGAGCCGTGGAAAACCTTATAGAAAAAAAAAAGTGGTGTTAAAGGACGAACAAGCTCCCAATGTGACGAACAATCCATTGCCCACTCATAATAATAGGCCCGTCATTGGCATGATTCGCGAAGACCAGGATTTTGATCCATCTTTAAAATTTATCATCACCATCGCAAATGTGGAGAAAAGCCCAAGGAGGCACCCGAACCAGTCAAGGAAATGAAGAAGAGTAACCCCGTCCCCCATGCCACGGGGAAGGTTAAAGCCAAGACAAATATGGGACCCTCTAAAGACGATGTTCTTACGTCCCCAAGGCAACCAGGAAGGAACAAAGTGTTTTAAGTCCTCCTAGAAGGTTAAAATTCAACAAAGAAACGATGAACGGCCCAAAAGTGTATGTGCCAAAGGGGACGTATTTGGCGTGGGGGCAAATAATTTCACCACCGCTGAATGAGCCCGTGGTTATTAGCCCCACGTCGCAAACTCCCGTGAAGAATACTACTGCCGTCCCCTGGAATTACAACAAGACGGTGGTGACGTACAAAGGAAAAGAAATTACTGAGGAAACGAGTAAGATAAACTCATCAGAGAAATACCTCAACTTGGAAGAACTGAACAGAAGCAAGCAAAAACGCTTTTCGCCTAAGAAGATGATCAGTGCCGGAGAGGCAGAAGAATTCTTCAAAAATATGAAAACCTCTGAATATGCCGTAATTGAGCAGCTCATAAAGTCCCCCACTCAGGTCTCGCTTCTATCCTTGCTGATAAGTTCGAACGAGCACCGGAAAATCCTGATCAAAACACTTAATGAAGCATATGTTCCGGCCGAGACCACAGTTGAGCAAATGGAAAGAATGGCAGAATGATTTTTCTAAGTCAATCAAATTTCATTTAGAAAATATGACTTGCCCCCAGAAGGGGATGCCCACAACAAATCTCTCCGCCTAACTATTAAATGTGAAGGGTACTATGTGAAAAGATTTATGGTGCACGGCGGATCTGGGGTTGATATTTGCCCTCTTTCGATCCTACAAAGAATGGAGATTGGGACTGAAAGAATTAGGCCCAACAATGTGTGCATCCGCGCATTCGATGGCATCAAGAGAGAGACAATCGGGGAGATTGATTTGATCTTGACAATCGGCCCTGTAGATTTTGAAGTGACATTCCAGGTCATATATATGGATACTTCCTACAATTATCTCCTTGGAAGGCCTTGGGTCCATGAAATAGGGGCAGTGCCATCTACTCTCTGCCAGATGGTTAAGTTCGAGTATGAAGAACAAGAAATTGTGGTCCATGGAGAGGACGAGCAATCTATTTACAGGGACCCATCAATCCCATGCCTGGAAGCAAGAGAAGGCAGGGAGCACATAGTCTACCAGGCTTTCGAGATTGTGGTTGCGGACCAATATGAGGAAGGAACCCCGTTCCCTCAACCCTTCCTATCAAACGCATCAATTGTGGTCACTAGCGACATGATTAAACATGGGTACACACCTGGAAAAGGGCTCGGGGTGTCCTTGCAAGACATTAAAGAACCTATCACCTTGCCTACCAGTAAGAAGTTCTTCGGCATAGGGTTTCAAGCTACTCCAGACGATGAACAATGGGCTGACCAACGTAAGAAAGATGGTTGGGTATTTCCTCAGTCGATCCCACACATCACCGAACCATTCATCAAGCCAAAATACGTAGAGGAATAGGAAGAGGCTTTCACGGCCAAAGAAATTGAAGAAATCTACGGAGCAATGAGACATATTTTGTATGAGGCTCATATGGTCCAACCAGGAGAAGGCTCCAGCACTTCTGAAGTGTAGTATATGGGGCGTGACGCCAAGCTCCAAAATCTGAAGGCTAATCCATTCCCCGTTAGGTGGGAGTCCCGGTAGTTCAATTTTGCCATCTTTCCTGCACTATAAGTTATTTCAGGGTGTAACTCAAGTGTTTTTAGTTTCTTGCCTTTTGAATTCAAATGTAAACCTCCTATGTTAAAATTCAATGAAATGAAATAAAAATTTCATCATCTATTATTCTTTATGATTTTTGTTTATTTTTCTTATTTTTTAGTCCTAATAATGCGGCCTTAAAAGACATGACATGCTTGCAGACTTCATGCTCTGATCTTAATACGCTGTCTAACCTCGAAATAATGAATCAAGAATCGGAATATGATGTAGAAGAGGCTTTTAGGGAAACAAATCGAGAATTGGAACAATTTGAGAATAAGCATAAGCTGAAATTAAACGAAATAGAACCCGTTAACTTGGGTAATGCAGAGGAGGTTCGAGAAACCATGATAAGCATCCACACGGATAAAGGAACTAAGGATGCCTTGATTCAACTCCTATTTGAATTCAGAGACGTGTTTGCTTGGTCATAATGACATGCCCGGACTACGTATGGACTTGGTGGTACACAAATTTTCGACCTACCCCGGTTATCCACCTGTCCAACAAAAGCAAAGGAAATTTAAAATCGATATGAGTGAAAAAATAAAAGAAGAGGTCCCTAAACAACTAAAAGCTGGAGTAATTTGAGTGGTCCAATACACTACCTGGCTGGCCAATGTGGTTCCGGTACCTAAGAAGGACGGAAAGGTCCGAGTATGTGTCAAATACCGAGATATGAATAAAGCGAGTCCCAAAGATAACTTTCCACTTCCAAACATACATATCCTAGTTGACAATTGTGCCAAACATGAGGTACAGTCTTTCGTCGATTGCTATGCAGGATATCACCAGGTGTTGATGGATGAAGAGGATGCAGAAAAGACAGCCTTCACTACACCTTCGGGAACCTACTGTTACCGAGTCATGCCATTTGGTTTGAAGAACGCTGGGGAAACTTTATGAGGGCCATGACCGCCATATTCCACGACATGATGCATTAGGAAATTGAGGTGTACGTAGATGATGTGATTATTAAATCCAGGATGCAAGGTGACCATGTGCAGCATTTGAGGAAATTCTTCGAACGTCTGTGTAAATATGGTCTGAAATTAAACCCAGCCAAATGTGCTTTCAGAGTTCCCTTTGGTAAATTACTGGGATTTATAGTCAGTCGACGGGGCATCGAGCTGGACCCGACAAATATAAAATCTATTCGGGATCTCCCACCTCCAAGAACCAAGAAGGAGGTCATGAGTCTGCTGGGTAGGTTGAATTACATCAGCAGGTTCATCGCTTTGTTGACATCCACATGTGAGCCTATATTCAAGCTGTTAAAGAAAGATGCAGCCATCAAATCGACAGAGGAATGCCTAGACGCTTTCGACAAGATCAAAGAATATCTGTCGAATCCCCTAGTGCTAGTCCCCCCGGAACCAGGGAGACCTTTGTTCTTATAACTGACGGTGTTAGAAAATTCCTTCGGGTGCGTTCTCGGGCAGCATGACGCAATCGGGAAGAAAGAGCAGGCCATATATTACTTGAGCAAGAAGTTTACAAGTTACGAAGCCAAGTATACTCTGTTGGAAAGAACTTGTTGCGCTCTAACTTGGGTTGCCCAGAAGCTCCGACATTATTTGTTGGCTTATACCACCTACCTCGTCACTAGGATGGATCCATTGAAGTACATATTCCAAAAACCAATGCCCACCGGGATATTAGCAAAATGGAAAATCATGCTCACGGAATTCGACATTGTCTATGTCACCCGAACAGCCGTGAAAGCTCAAGCCTTGGCCGATCCTTTAGCTGAGAATCCGGTTGATGATGAATATCAACCTTTGAGCACTTATTTTTCGGATGAGGAAAACAATTCTGTCGAAGTAATCCCAGAAGACACCGACACCTGGAAAATGTTCTTTGACGGAGCAGTCAATGCAAAAGATGTTGGGATAGTGGCAATCTTGATTTCGCTTACGGGACAACACTATCCCGCCACGGCCCGCCTACGGTTCTTCTGTCCAAACAATACTGCCGAATATGAAGCTTGTATAATGGGTATGAACATGCCCATTGACATGGATGTAGAGGAGTTATTGATCATGGGGGATTCTGATTTGATCATCAAGCAGGCTCAAGGATAGTGGGAAACTCGAGATGTTAAGCTCCTTTCCTATAGACAACATGTGGAAGATCTTAGCAAATGATTCAAAGTTGTCGAGTTCAGATATATTCCTCGGTGCCACAACGAGTTAGCCGATGCGCTAGCTACCCTAGCTGTGATGCTCCCATATTCGGGTAATGTTTACATCAACCCGTTGGAGATTCAAATCAAGGAAAAGCATGGTTATTGAAACATGGTCGAAGTAGAACCCGACATCCAACCATGTTATCATGATGTCAAAAGATTCTTGAAGACAAAATAATATCCAGAGCAGGACAACAGAGACCAAAAGAGAACCATCTGAAGGCTCGCCAACAGTTTCTTCCTAAGTGGGGAAGTACTGTATAAAAGGACTCCTGATCTAAATCTATTAATATGTGTTGACGCCAAAGAATCCGAAAGGATTATAAGCGAGGTGCATTCAGGAGTATGCGGTCCCCGCATGAACGGGTACGTCCTCGTAATGAAAATCTTGCGGACTGGATATTATTCGATGACCATGGAGAAAGATTGTTTCGGTTTCGTCCGCAAATGCCATAAGTATCAAATACATGGCTACTTAATCCATGCACCACCATCAAAAGTGCATCCTATGTCAGCACCCTAGCTATTTGTTGCCTGGGGAATGGATGTCATCGGGCCAATCGAGCCAAGGGCCTCAAATTGGTACAAATTCATCTTAGTTGCTATCGACTATTTCACAAAATTGGTCGAGGCAGTCACGTTCAAGGCTGTCACTAAGAAAGCAGTAGTGGATTTTGTGCATTCTAATATCATCTGTCTTTTTGGTATTCCAAAAACTATCATTACTGACAATGCCGCGAATCTGAACAGTAACTTGATGAGGGAGGTATGTGAATAGTTATAAATCACACACCGTAACTCCACCCCTTACCGGCCCAATGCCAATGGTGTCGTTGAAGCAGCAAACAAAAACATCAAGAAAATTCTCAATAAAATGATTCAAACATCTAGGAAATGGCACGAGAAGCGGCCTTTTGCATTGTTGGGATATCGCACGACCGCGCGCACGTCTGTTGGGGCTACTCCTTACCTATTGGCTTATGGCACTGAAGCCGTAATACCCGCAGAAGTTGAAATTTCTTCCCTTCGGATTATTGTCGAAGCTGAAATTGAGGATGATGAATAGGTCAAAACCCGACTGGAACAATTAACTCTTATTGATGAGAAAAGGATGGCCGCAGTGTGCCACGGGAAGTTATACCAACAAAGAATGTCCCGCGCTTACAACAAGAAAGTGCGACCTAGGAACTTCGAAGTGGAGCAACTTGTCTTAAGACGTATCCTCCCGCACCATGAATAGGTGAAAGGAAAATTCGCCTCGAATTGGAAAGGTCCATATATCATAAGGAAATTTCTACCAAAATGAGCGTTATACCTGGGGGACATCGAAGGAAATGACCCTGAACCGGCTGTCAATGCAGATGCAGATAAAAGGTACTACATTTGATCCTCCATATAATATTAAATGTTCTCCGATTGACCCTTTTGCAAACCCTTTGAGCCGGTTACCCTTCTTTGATTACCCTCTTTGGAACCCGAATGTGTTATTAAAAAAAAAAAGCAAAAGAAAAATCAATAGAAAAATAAAACAAAAACGAAATGTTTCCCTAAACTACGTCTGACTTGATTCCGAAAGGATACGTAGGGCAGGCTCTCCCTGGGGTTCAGTCACACAAAAATAAAATTACATATTTCCCCAAGAGTTTAAGCTGGGGCAAATGTTATGTCTAACGACATTTTCGCATAAAAGGTTCCAAAGTTGTAATTCAATAAAAATTCTTTTCACCAAAACCCTGTTCAAGTCATTTCGATAAATCGGCAAAGATGTCTAAAGTTGGAGGATACGATGTCGGATCTGGTGCAAGAAAATTAGAGAAATAAAATGAGAGACTCTTATCGGTAAAAACCCACACGGGCAGCGTGACGCGGCTGTAAGCAGAGAAATTAAAAGCGAGAGAGTCTTGTTAGTGAAAACTCGCAAAGAGCACTACAAGGTGATGGTGAGAAGAGAAATGATAGAGGTTAGTTGGTGAAATTCCGCAAAGGGTGCCACTGATCGAAAAGGATAATGGGTCACTGACATGGACACAGTCCCGGGCAAGGTTTCTCAATCTCGAGGTGATAATTGTGATGACTTTCTGAGAGTCGGACGGTTTACATGGATCAGGCATATAGTCCAAAAGGCATGTCATGTTCATTGAAGTCTGCATACACTTTAGATAAGTCCTTCCTTCCTTTCCCCTAAAGGGATACCTCTCATTTAAACTCATTATCCATTCTGTCCTTTATTATTTCTCAATCCCTTCGGTCTAACTCTATTCCTGAAATAAGACAAAGAAAGGATGGCAAAACTGATTTACAGGGTTCTCATTTGACGCGAGCCAACATGTAAAGGGCACCGAGCCTTATCAGGGGCATCAAGTCGATCCCGATTGGACGCAATGGCCAATGTTGTAAACACAACTCTTGAAAGGGGAAGATCAAATCAAAATAACTATAAAGGCAATTTAAGTGAAAGGTTAATTCCCACGTGGCTAACCCTCTCGAAGTCTGAAAAGCCAAAGCGCTCCCGTTGCTTTAAATTAAAGACGAGGGAAAAACATAAATGGAAGGTCGATAAAGGCGAATTAAATTGGAAAGGTTAAGTCTCCCGAGACTAACCAATGCGGCAGAATTTGAGGGGCCAAAAATTCCCCCCGATACTCCAGAAATCCAAAAGAGAAGCAAGTGAAAGGCCTACAAAGGCAGAATAAAGCTGAAATGTTGGGTCCCACGTGATCGGTCACCACGACGAAATCTGGAAAGCCAAGGTGCCCGGGTGTGGAAACGAAACCCAATCCCCAGCAAACAAGCAAAAAGTTGAGATCTTCATCGAGAAGGCTGAGATCGAGCAGCTTGAAATAATCAAGGCCGCAAAACCAACCACCGTTTCAACATAACAAATTGTTCTTTGTTTGAAAATAGGAAACAGGTGCAAAAGAAACCATGCAAAAAGCAGGTGCAACCAAAAGGAATTGCGCAAGAGCTAGAAGGAGTTTTGTAGCGTTGACTCCCAAGAAAGGAAAGTTTCCTCCAAAAATATTTTCCCGCATGCCTAAAAAAAGATAAAAAAAGAAAGAGAAGAATTGAAGTTGAAAATGACTCAATGTAGTATAGGGCCTCCAATCCCCAACTACACATTTTCCCGACATGGGTGTACACGCTCCCTAGTCGATACCAATTAAGGGTATACATTCCTTAATTGATGTTTTGCTTTTCCAACTAAGGGTATACATTCCCTAATTGATGTTTCCTTTTCAAATTAAGGGTATACATTCCCTAATTGATATTTTTCTTTTCCAGTTAAGGGTATACATTCCCTAATTGATGTTTTGCTTTTCCAGTTAAGGGTATACATTCCCTAACTGATATTTTGCTTTTCCAATTAAGGGTATAGATTCACTAGTTGATGGTTTTCTTCTCCAATTAAGGGTATACATTCCCTAATTGATTTTTTTCTTCTCCAATTAAGGGTATACATTCCCTAATTGATGTTTTGCTTTCCCAATTAAGGGTATACATTCCCTAGTTGATGTTTTCTTTTCTAATAAAGGGTATACATTCCCCAGTTGATGTTTTTCTTTTCCAATTAAGGGTATACATTCCCTAATTGATGCTTTACTTTCCCGATTAAGGGTATACACTCCCTGATTGATGCTTTTCTTTTCCAGCATATGGTATACAATCCCTAGTTGATTTTATTTTTCCACCCTAGTGGATTTTGCTTTGAGATTTAGGGTATCCACTCCCTAGTCTGTATTGACTCCGGATGCACTTCTCCCAGCTTTTCACCGCTTTTAATAACGAAATAATGTACAGTTTCCTTACAATAATTCAAGAAATTTTCCTACTGGAAATTGGGGCAGAAAATTTCGTTCTTTTGTTTTTTGATATTTGCGCAGGTTACATTTTTAGGACATTGGAACTCGAGAAGACCAAACAGAGAAGTATCGATCCAAGATAATAAAATAAAAGAGGAAATAGAATATTGAATCTAAAACTGCAGAAATGGAGAAGATAGGGACTATTCACGGCGAGATTGAAGTCATGCGTACAGTATATCCTGCCTTGATCCAAGGAACGATAAGACGAAACCAGCACCTGCGGCTTACAAGCATCAAGATCCAGGTCGGAGTCAGCCAAAAGATCAAGACTCAAGACCATGTTTTAGATAGGAATCTTGTAACTAGCTGGTGATAGGCTTAGTTAGTCGTTCGTTTTGTTGATTTGGTGTAATAAGGAGATCAGCAGCAGTAACAGCAGCAACCACAGTTACCCGGTAGTCCTAGCTACCAAAACTTCCAGAACTACACTGACCTGATTCCTTAATAGCCAAGGATATGTAGGCAACCTTTGAAGCAGAGTTCGGTCAAACTTTTCAAAAACGCTTCACAATGAAGCATATGAATGGGAAAGTCGTTTATGACTGCTCACTTTGTCTTTGCCCGAAAACTCTTCATGTTTCCGAGCAAAGAGGGGCAACTGTGAGCACGTCATTTTACCTACCATATAATCCTACAAAAATCTCAATAAATTAATTGGTTTTATGAATTTTTTCTTGAATTTAGTGCTATTTGTGAACTTATTTTACATTATGTAGCCATAATCCGTTTTTTAAATAATTTAAAATGGCATGATTAAGCACATAACCTTTTTAAATAAATATAACTGTTTGATATAAAGTAGGTTAATGATAATTCCTTGATTTAATTATTTCTTCAAACAAGCATTGTGAAATTTGTCTTTGAATGACTAAGAGTAATTAAAATAATATAACTCTTAACTAATTAATTAATTAAACAAGGATTAGGTTTAGAACCAATTGTTATGTTTATTTTTAATTTTATGTTAATTTAATTATTTTGGTATTGTTCAAAGATGTATTAAAATGGACCTGGGCTAGAATTGCCTAGGCCCAAGCTGCCCCAAATCAATTTCCAGTGACCCAGGTCCAAAATAAGGCCACCTGGTCCAAACCCCAGCCCCAAAGTGACCTCGTTTAGTTAGGAAAATGAATCCCAGCCATTTATCTCCCCGGATCCAACAGCTGGGAACTAATCCCTCATTTATTAAATGTCATAAACTACTCCCACCTCCCCTCATTTGC
>ML509154.1:291091-307868 GCA_005239535.1 Nicotiana rustica | reverse complement strand
ATATAAATGTCCTAAACTACTCCCACCCCTCTCATTTGCAAGTTTAACACCCCCCCCCCCCCCCTTCTTTACCCGTCTCTCTCTTCTCTCTAAAGACCCAAACCCTAGCCGTCCAGAACCACCATCCTCCGCCGAACGGAAACCGCCTCTAGTGGCGGAGCCTCAACCAAACACCCCTTACTTCTCAGCAGACGGTCCTAACCTCCCCCTTAACCCCGTCCCACCATTAGTTTCCCCAAAAAATCGCTCGGTTGTGAGTAATTTCGGATCTCGAAACTGACGAAACCCTATATCTTGTTGAAGATTATTCCAAGCGGCTCTGTGAATCAAACTCGCATGATTCAATGGCTCTTGACAAGAGCCGTAAATTCATGCGAGTGAAGGTCACTTTTAGAGGTCGCCAGGTCCGGCCAAAAAAAATCAAAATATGTGGGTCACTTTGGTCGTTTGTGTTCCCTGTTTTCGTCCATGATTCTCGTTAATATATTACTGCTCTCATCTAGTAATTGCTTGTTCTGCCCGATTAGTTAAACCTTTAAACACATGTGTTGATTATGTAATAACCATTTTAGGTTTACATTATCTCTATCAAGAGCTGATTAGGTAAATCGATTAGTTTAGGTACCACTTTACATGTGTACGTACTTTTTTTGTTTTAGTTTAATATTGATGCCATAAGTTCAACTGTTGATTAGGATTCTACCTGTTCCCTGAAATTGATTGTTAGCCATGGTCCTTAATTTACTGTCCTATAGATTTGGTTGAGTCCATGTACTTGTTTAAAATGCGATTTTTGTCCTGTTTGGATCTTTCACCTGACTGCTACCCCTACTCCAAATGTGTACATGTTAGGTGTATCTAAAATTGTGATTGATTAGGTTAACTAACCTAAAGTTTGACTTGGTTAGCTGCTAATTTTAATCAGACCTTAGTTAGTAACCTAAAGTTAATTAATCAAGTAATTATGAATTGATTAGGAATTGATTATACTTGATATTAAAACAAGTTAGCTGATTTGCGACTTCACTTAAGGTTAAAGTTAATCACTCAGTTTAGATAATTAACTATAATTGCTAGATAAGCCTAATGAAATTGTCTAAGCAAATTAATTTAACTAGCTACTGATTTTCAGAATAGGTCTTTTAATCAACTAAGTCTCAATCAATTAATTGAGATGATTCATCTAACCTATGTTCTTAAACAAGTTAGTAATTGAGAACCCGTAACTAATTAGGCCCTAATCCTATCTAAGAATAACCAATTAGGTTTAATTGACTAAAGTGAGTTATGTGCCTAACTAACTCAAGTTAATAGATAACCCAAGCAAGTGACCCTAGTTACCTAATGGTAATAGCAGGGACTTCAAGGGGTATATTAGGTAATATAGACTTAGGAAATCAGAATTTTTTTAAGGGTAAAAAGGGTCTTTTAATAGGTAAGAATGTTCTAGAATAGGGGCAGTTGTCCCAAAGATAAGGTTGACAACTGCCCTATGTACTATTTTCAGCCTTTTGGGTTGGGAATATACCAAAGGATATCCCATTCCCAAATATCCTATAAATAGACCCCTCCCTTTAGACTAAATAGATTTTGGACACTCTGAAAATTCACTCTACACTCTGAAACTGCCTCTTTAAATACTGAACACTGGAAACGAAAGAAAAGAAAAAATCAAAATAGTTTTTTTTATTCAAAATGTCCAAAACAAATCAGTAGAAAGAAATCTGGTTTCTCAAGAACTCTTCAAGGTTTCCTGTGGGTCTTCTCAATTGGTAGTTTTCTCTGATTTGCTTATGATTTTCTGAAATTCATCTGGTTTGGGTTGTGGAGCTAGGGTTAGTTTTTGGTTGTTGTTTGCTACTACTGAATCCTCTTTCTTTTGTTGATTATTGTCCATAATTGACCTTTATTTGGTCAAGCCCTTTTGTTGTTTTTCTATTTAAAAGGTATGTATCAGCTCATCTATTCTTAAATCAAACTCTTGTATTGGAATCTTCATCTTCTACTCTCTATATGAACTGGTTATTCTTGATAAATGAAGTTGCCTCTTAGTTTTTTTTATGTAAATTTGATTGTGTAAATGTTTATTAGCATGATAATGAATCTGTGAGTGTGAAAAATACTGTTTTGATGTTAGTATGGCTCTTGCTGGTATATGTTGTTTGCCTCAAATTATATGTACATAAATATGTTTAATACTCATAGTTCTATATTAGGAAATAAGCTGCACTAGGATGTTAAATCTGACCTTCTCTATGGTCATATTCTTCCTATAAGAGTGCAGGAATATGCTTTTTGATTGATTCTCCTTGATCAATGAAGGGATTCAACAAGCAAGACTCTAGATATTTAGATATTTTTATGGAATAGCACTAGGGTAGATGAATTTGACCCTCTATAATGGTCAAGTTCACCCCAATTAAGTGCTTAAAACAATAGCTTATCACCCTTTAAGGGTATGAAATGAGCAATCAACAAAGGCTGTAAAATAGTGAATCTGAACCCTTCAAGTGGCTAGGTTCATTCTTTAAGAAATGCCTAAAAATATCAAAATCACTGAACAATTATGAGTTGAATTGGACCTTTATGGAGTTGAATCTGACCCCTTTCTATGGTCAGATTCAGTCCATAAAAGGCAAGAAACTACTCTGTCAAAAATGGTGTAAGAACATCATCAAGGTTGAGTCAAACCTTTTTCATGGTATGACTCATCCTACGAATGCTTGAAAGTCTATTGTTACTATTGTCCAAATAGCAATTTTTGGACTTATAGTTCATCATGCTCTTATTTGTGTTCTCTTGGTCATTAAGGAGACTCAGTAAGTAAGTTGTGCATAGATATCTAAACTAGGTTAATGTTGGCATTATGGGATTAAAATTCTGACACATTCATGGTCAGATTCACCCTATAATAATGCATAAACAATTATAGAGTAGTTAGATTATCAATACAAAAGGTAAGAGTATTTAAGTCACTGTATGAATTCAGGTCATAATCTGTTGAATGATTAAAGGGCTGATGGATTTGCATCCTCGGATCTGAACTTGACCTCTTTATGGTCAGATTAATTCCAAGAAGAGTACACAAAAGTAGGTTATGTCCTTTAGAATTGACACTATTGCATGATTAGGATTAAACCTGGCCCAATAATGATCATGTTGCCTTACAACATGCCTAGAATTTGTTTGTTAAGTTAGTCGTCTGGTGATTAAGAAAATAGACAGAAAACTATAGATTTCAAAGCCTCTGAAGGCAGGCTCGCGCAGGAGCAGTGTTGTTCTCTCTTTATTTTGTTACTTATTATTTTCATTTTAGGAAATTGTACTTCATAGTGAAATGATAATTTAATAATATAATTTTCTTTTCTTTGTATTTTTAGTTTTAAATATGGACTAGATACTGTAAACTATTCTTTCAGTTTTCTTACTTTTCTTGTTAAATCCAGAATTGTGCCAGCTTGATGAATTAGCCCATTAAGGCTTTAATCAAGTTTAAACTCCTTAGGCTATCAGGCCACGAGGGTGTAGACGGGCCCAAGGATTAGAGTTATCTGCTTTAAGAAGTAGTATGGTGAGAGTAGACGTTCGATTAAAAGTATGAATTTATATCCGAATTAGTCTATACGAAAATCTCCCTGTAAATATCTGCGAGAATTTTGGAATCATGTTATTTCAGATTCTGTAACTTTCAATATGAATAGAAATTGGTGATCCAAAACATTTTTAACTTATCTCACATTCTTTAAATTTTTCGAAAGAGATGTATGGATATTTGTCCCTTAAAAATACGTACAAATACCGATTTTAGATCTGTGTTTAGGCTGTCTAAAAATGGACAAAAACTGCTAAATGTGAACTGGTAAAACCTGTTTGTGCCATGCTATTCTTTCAAGATTGCAAAGTTCTCATAAAGAACAATAGATAGTTCAAGCTTACCAATTAAAGGCCGAAAAACAGTCAATAAGGGGGTTGTATGCTTATAGGTGTATGCATGAATGAATATTTATTTTGACTGCCATGTTTCTTATTATTCACCAAAAGTAAAGACCTTTAAGATTTAAGTGAATTTCCTAAACTTATGGCCTTCCTACAAACTAGCCACAATTAGGATTGGCCAAAAGAGTTGAAACAATTTTGGACAAAAATATGGCCATAGCTCGAAACCTGCTGTCCTTAGACTAATAAATATCATTTTAGGCGATCTTCTAGGTAGAATGAGACCTTTAGTTTGAAATTTGATAAAATCGAATATTATCTCAAATTACCATAAACTAAACTCAAGAGTTGCAACTCATGCCCCCGACCCTCAACTCCAAACAATTAATAAAAAATGCACATAGCAACCACGCGTGGATTTCGTGTGATGTATTTTCTATGAGTTTAAAAATAACAAGTGCACGCCATCGTGACTTGTCTAAGATAAATCCATAAACGTCCTAATTGATCTTAAAACTAAAATGCTCCTTCAAATAGAAAACATAAAAAATGATCGAACATTGCCTCAAATGGGCGTTGTAAAACCGTCACGGCCATAGTCCTGACTACGTAATCTACACTCGGGTGCGACAACTCATGTCCCCGACTTCAACTTCAAACTATATTAAAATCACGTGTTGCAATTGCGGGTGCTTTTATCTGGCGTAATTGTAACATGTCCAAAAGCATAACAAATGCACGTTCTCGTGAATTGTTTTCAAGATAAATCCATATTTATCAAAAGCGGCTAAATTTCGAAGAGTTTAAATTTACAATAGGCTAAAACACGTAAATAATCAGATAATTTAGGCCAAACACTTTCTCCCGGGTTAACAGAATTCCTTACTCAGATTTCTGGTCGCAGACAAATCAAAACAGAGTCAAAAATTCCTCGGTTTGGGATTTTAAAAATCACATGGTATCCTGGAACATCGTTAAAAATTCGGGTGGCGACTCTGAAATAATAAATAAATCCCAAAATCGAATAATGTCACTTTAATTGAAAAAAAATCTCATATTACCCATTCATTAACCCGGGGTAGTGAAAAAGGAGGTGTGACAATATATATTTGTTATAGTTTGGGCTGTGATAATTTAACACCGGTCACATCAATCCTGAATTTTGGGTGTCTTTGTCCACGATATTCTGGTAACATTTGATTAATTTTTATGTGTTTGCTGAGCTTATGCTATCTGAATATGTGTTCCTTTCGTAAAGCTGATGTTCCACTTATGGAATTCCAAATCTAAGGACCCTAAAAAAATAAAAGATACATTCATACGTAGAATCAAGACATTCCTTACTAACAATTCACTACGAGAAGATAACATTTTCTATACAAATCTCTTTATATACCCAAACATAAAGCATACAATTCTTTAAGATCAAGTATAGTAGAAATAAACAACCAAATATACAGATGGAATTTTCATATATCAACATTATTAGATGCTTCTCCTTTCGGTTGGTTGATATTGAGATGAATTTTTGCCCCTTCTCCATTAGAATGGATGATTTAGATCTTAAGGAGTATTATTTCGTATTAGAGGACATCTACGAGTTGTCCTATGTGGGAAATACCAAAGTTGACCTCTTCAATGTCATTGGTGGGATGTGGCTCACTTAGGAAAAGACATCGATTCACAAATATTATTTCAAAAGAGTGCATACTCGTTGTGCGTTGAATGTAAACGAACCATTTGTGTTAAACAGTCTCATTCTAATAAGAAACAAGTTACTTAATTTCTTGTATTTGTGATTAACTTCTTCACTGGTCAAATAACACCAGACAAAAAATATTAAGATGAAAAGTTACCAAGAGGTTTTGCATTGAGGCAAAGCCTACAAGTTTAGATAAATATCGCTTAGTTGCTTCTTCATTCTAATTAATTCTTAGAGACTGAAAAATCCTGTTCTTCGCAGTTTTCACCTGCTCTGTTATGATTTTCAGTAGATGTTACAGTCTTATCTTGCTTCACTATAACCACTAAATCTGCATTTATCGTGTGCGAGGTGGCATACTATGTATAATTTTCTTTAATCTTTAATTCTTTCGATAGTTCTTGCGACCATGCGCAGGCTATTCTAAAATGTGAATCTACATTTATATTTTTAAGTGGTGTTACAGCATTAATTTGGGATCCAAATTCGAGATTCTCCTTGGCTAGTATCGGAAAGGATTTGGAATTGAGCATTCATCCATACTCTCGTGCAACAAATGTTCAACCAATTTAAGGTTTTAATACAATTTTTATCTATTTAAGTATTATATTAACAATATTTTCATCTAACGTTACATACTTTATTTGCAGACTAAGTGTGCCTGGGAGGACCGGTATAACCATAAAATTTGTGCAAATTGGGAGTACAAATGCCGTAAGAGACTCTTTGATTCCTTCCCCTCCAGTCGAAAGGTTAACAATAAGCCTTCATGGGTTCTACCGCACTTATGGGAGGATCTGTAGAGGTATTGGACCACCAAGAAATTCGAGAAGCATAATGAATTGGGAAAGAAGGCCTGAGCATCTGAGAAGGGTGTCTCCTTCCAATGTGTGGGTGCAAGGAGCATGGGGGCTACGAGGAGACTACTGGTAATTCCTTAAAATATTTCAGTCTATTTTTATCGAACTATATTTATATATGTTAATTTAATTAACACATTTTATTGTATTTGTAGGGAAAAAAATATGGGAGGAAGATGACTCATGATGAGTTCTTCATGGAGACTCACATCTGGAAGAAGAAGGCACTGACAGATCCAACTAGATAGGTCGAGGACCGGGCGAAGACTGCATATGTAAGTTTCATAACTACTATAAATGTTTATAATATTATATAGTTAATAATTTTCTATCTTCTAAATAAAGGGTCGCTACATTATTAATGTGGAGGAGTACACTCAGAGCTTGCCACCGAATGAGCAAGGTGAGCGACCACCCATTTCAAACAAAGAAGCGCAGAGGATATGGTTGGATGTTGTCGATGGTCCTAGAAAGGGATATCATACGGCTTTCCAGAGAAATATTTCGGCGCTACATGGCTGGTTTTCAAGGTATAGGGACTTCCACCCAAGGCGAGGCAATTGATAGGTCGACTATCTTGTTTATGGAACAGAAGATCGCAAAGCTGACAACAGAGCTTGAAGAGAAAAAGGCTAGAGAACAAAAGAGATATGAACAATTTGGTACACTTCAAGTTCAGCTAGAAAGGAGGGACGGACAATTTAATCTCCTTCAAGGTCAGCTTGCCAATCTTCTTGCTAGTGGCACTTTTCCCATTTCCCGGTCTCGTGAGCCTCCCCATGTGCCGACGATGAAGGTTCTAGGAGTGAAGATGGAGATGATGCTAGATAAAACACTCATTGAATGGTGTGTATTGCTAAACAAAGTATTGAACTTGTCAATATTTAGTTGAGACTAGTTTTGAATGATGATTGTATTGTTATTTTGTTATTGAACATTTTAGTAGTTGTTGTTGTGGTTGGCGTTGGCGTTGTCGTTGTGGTTGTCATTAGTTGTTGTCGTTGTTAGTGTTAGTTAATAGTTTTGTTAGTTAATTGTTGTTGTTAGTTAGTAAATTGTTGTTGATTAATTATGGTTGAATGGAAGCAATGTAATGCTGCCATTATAGGATGGATATCGGTTGTACTGGCAGGTGGTGTAGTTTAAAAGCAGGCATTTTCTGCCCAATTTTTACCCGGATTTCAGACCGAAATCGGTCGGAAAGTAATTTTTCCCCAAGAAATTCATAATTTCCGGCCGAATTCGATCGAAAATTATGAATTTATATTTATTTTTTAAAATAAATTAAAATTTTATTACAATTTGTAACTAATTATTTAATTAAATAAAATAATTTTTTAAAATTTCCGACCGAATTCGATCGGAATTTGACAATTAAAAAAAGTATTAATTGTTACCGACCGATTTCGGTCGGAAATTGATGTTTGACAGCCAGTCAACGCTTTGAATATTCTGACCGACTTCAGTCCAAAATTTTCGACCGATTTCGGTCGGTACACGTTAGCGACCATTATTTTTTCGACCAATTAAAATCAATCGAAAATCGGTCAATTTTTATCAATTTCCAACCGATTTCGGTCGGAACTGGTGGACGGAATTGCGCTGTTTTTTAGAAGTGATTCTAATTAATTCTTAGAGACTGAAAAATCTTGTTCTTCGCAGTTTTCACCTGCTCTGTTATGATTATCAGTAGATGTTACAGCTAAAATAATGTCTCGGTAATCTTATCTTGCTTCAGTATAACCACTAAATCTGTATTTATCGTGTGCGAGGTAGCATACTATCTATAATTTTCTTTAATCTTTAATTCTTTCGATAGTTCTTGCGAGCATGCGCAAGTTATTCTAAAATGTGAATCTACATTATATTTTCATGTGATGTTACAGCATTAATTTGGGATCCAAATTTGAGATTCTCCTTGGTTGGTATCATAAAGGATTTGGAATTGAGCATTCATCCATACTCTCGGTAAAATTTGAAATGATAGGATTTGGACGGAGTTAAAGGTGGGAGAGGTGGGAAGGGCCATGGACGTGGCAATGTCGGAGACAGTGGTTCAAAAAAGTGAAAAGTTAAAAAAAATAAAAGGGACTATTGCCGGTGGGAGTTGAACCAACAACCTTATATAAATTTTGAACCCCTCAATCGCTACGCTACGTTTTTAGATGTGACAAGAGGATTCAAAATATAATATGTAGAAGCACAAAACGAATTTGGCTTTATATGAAAATGAAAATTTTCAGCCTTGTCGTAATATGTGACAGTTCTGCAACGACGTCATCCTTTATACCTAATCCACCACTGACGCCAAGCGTTTGAGCACACATCTCAGCCACAATCAAGAAACCCTCGTGAAGGACCTTAGAAAATGCACATCTCACTCCGGAGATTGAAAATAGTGGTGCAGATTAGTTCTCTGTTTCTTCAAAATTTTCAGGTTTAGTTTCAGCTCTTATTTTAGCTAGTTTTGATATGAATTTTCACTAAAGTATAGCTAACAACTGAATTGTACAAGACACAATTTGACGGGCTAGTAATCAATACTGCAGTAGGAACCGTTTATAAATCCTAGTCCACGTATTACTAGATAAACCCAAAAAAAATTGCTGAAAAAGAATGTGAATAGCACGCTGATAAATATATCGTCTATGTTGAGGGTTAACACTGATAAACCCCAAATTCACAATATCTTATATATATTCACCATCGGAAATACATCCGTAGAAGGAGAGTGCATATATAATCAGTAGAGTAGCGAACCAATATAGAACCAGCAGCAACACGCTCTCGAATAAAATGAAAATCAATCTCCAAATGCTTGGTATGAGCATGATAAATGGGATTGATGCATAGATACAAAGCACTAATATTGTCACATAGCACCAAAGGAGGATAGAGAGAGGTATTGTAACGACCCGGCCGGTCGTTTTGAAAGTTAGAGTCTCAATCCCCTAATAACTACTTTCCCCACGTTTGTTTTTGCTATTGAGACTTGCCAGAGTGATTAGCTATGAAATTCAGAGAGCTTTGGGACACTTAGTCCCTAATTATGAGTTTAAGCCTTAGAAATCGTCGACTTTGTTAGCTCCGTTGAGTGATTTTGGGGTTAGGAGCGCGCCCGAAATGTGTTTTCGAGATCTGTAGTAGATTTAGGCTTCGCGAAAGATAGATGAAATTTTGATATCGGATTCAGAATGGAATTTCGTGAGTGGCTGCAAGGTACGTGGTGTCATTTGTAACCTGTGTATCAAATTTGAGGTCATTCGGACTAATTTGACGTGTTTCGGCATCGTTTGTAGATTTGGAATTAATGCTAAGTCCTTAGGCTTAAATCCGTGTGCGATCCTTATTTTTGCTGTTATGTGATGTGATTTGAAGGCTCGACTAAATTCAAATGAGGTTATGGGACTGGTTGGTGGTTTTGGTTGAGGTCCCGGGGGCTCGGGTGTATTTCGAATGCTCAACGGGAAGAAAATCGGGCTTAGGCAAATCTGATGTGGGTTGTTCTGGTGTTTCTTCGCACCTGCGAAAGTTTGACCGCAGGTGCGGCCCCGCAGAAGCGGCTGAACTAACTGCAGAAGCTGATTTGGACCTGAGCATCTGGGATCGTAGATGCGGATGGGAAACCGCAGATGCGGCCCAGTGACCCCAGATGCTGCTCCAGCCCATTAAGTGACTTTTCGCACCTGTGATGCCTTCTCCGCAGGTGCGGCCCAAATAACCGCAGAAGCGGAAATCGCGGGTCAGAAATAGACAATTGTAGGTTTTGAATTTCATAACTTCTAAAATCGATTGGGAGCACGGGAATAGGCGATTTTGGGTGGATTTGAAGAGGAGATCAATAGGTAACGATTCCTAATCCTATTTTTCTTGTATTTCATAAATCTCTAGTAAGTTCTTCAATCTAATCAAGTAATTTGAGAGCAAAGTTTTGGAACTGGGAGAAAAGGATCCCCAATTGAAAATCCGAGATTTGAGTGAGATTTTGACGTCGGATTTCGATGATTTTTGTTTGAATATTCTTGTGAATAAGCGATGTTCATAATTTGTAAATTTTACCCAATTTCGAGACGTGGGCCCGGGGTAGTTTTTGGGCGATTTTCCTAATTTCGCGTCTTAGCTTCGAATTTATTAGTTGAGTTGGTTGCTTATAGCTATATTTACATTATGTAATTTATTTGAATAGATTCGGGCCATTCGGAGTTGGATACTCGTGGCAAGAACGTGGTTCCAAGTTGATTTGAGCGGTTGAGCTAAGTGGCTTTCCCTACCTTGTGTTGGGGACTTTCCCCTTAGGATATTTAATACTAATTATTGTGTGGGCGCCGTGTACATGAGGTGACGAGTACGTACACGAGCCATTATTGCAAAAAAAATCTTATTTTTCCCTTCTTAAATCATAAATTGTTTTCTCTTTTATGAACTTGCTCTAATATGATATATTCTTTAGCTTAGATTAGGAAAGCATGCTTGCGTGTTTAAATGCCTACTTGATCTTCTGTGCGCCATGCTTAGTTAAGCCCTTCCTTATTTGTGATTAGTATAAAGTGTGTAAATTCAATGGTATGCTTGTCATTCATCGTGCATAGCATATTTAAAATTGGGACTACAGACGTATTGCGGGGGATCCCCATGTACTGCATATTTATTTTGGGACAACGGACGTATTCCGGGAGATTCCCATGTACTGCATATTTATTTTGGGACTACGCACGTATTCTGGGAGACCCCCCTATACTGCATATATTTTGGGACTACGGAAGTATTCCGGGAGATCCCCCTATACTGCATAATCATTTGGAACTACGGAACGATATCCCGAGAGATTCCACTTTGTGATACATTGTGTTGAGCCGAGGACTCTCTTTACTGTAAAACTTTATATTATTTTCTTAAACTGCTTACTGTAGATGTTACCTATCTTTTGTATTGTTACTAACTTATATAGAAATCCAGTAGAGCCTTACCTTGACCTCGTCACTCTTTGACTGGGGTTAGGCTTGACACTTACTGGGTACCAAATGTGGTGTACTCATGCTCTTTCTTGCACATGTTTTCGTGTGGAGATCCATGTAAGAGCTATTAGCCTCGTAGTTAGCCGTTGCTGCTGATTCTAGGAGACTGCAAGATAATTCTGCCACGTCCACAGAATCCTCTGAGTCCCCTTCTGTTCTATCGCTTAGAGTTGTTCCTATGTATTTTCCAGATTTGTTTAGAGCTACAGTAGTGTTAGAAGCTTATGACTTTTTGTGACATTCCGGGTCATTAGGAAAGTATTCTTTGTGTGAGCCGAGTGGCCAGTATGTTATATTATATCATTGCCCTTTTTCCCTTTGAGTTGAGGATAAAAGGATATGACAGATGACGTGGTCCTTCGCCTTGTCATAAAAAAAAACAATATATATTGCCAATTCTAATATACGTTTACTTCAACTCAAATCCAAGTAATGAGTAATAATCGATCACTGGCTCATCTATTTTGGCGATTCTAAAATACGTTATCAACTCCCAAATATTTTACTCTAACCATGTATTATTAACACCACTATTACATGATCTTGATCATCTCTTAGTCATTTCTTCCAAAACTGCTATGCTTAATTTTGACGATCTTAATTGAAAATATAAGACCGTTTTTTATATATAAAAAGGCTAGTATAAGCATATAATACGTTAGTGTTGCTCCTATAAGATATTGGAACTATTATATCTGCAACCAAAAAGAGAATACATGGAGAAGGGGACATAAAATCTTTCGCATAGGCCTTTAACAATATTTCTTTTTCTTAATCTCAAGAGGGTTGTGTTTTTTCACTATCATCTTTCCTAACTTTTTTTTATTAAAGGGGGTAGCAATATTGTTAAAAAGGATTATCTTATAATATTAGGGCAAATCTACAAGGAAGTAGTTTTTCCATTCTCGTAATTTTTAACTTATCTGTTGCAAGCTCCATAACATAGATATTAATTTTCTATTGTTCCATATAATTTCAAAAGTAAGTTTTTTACATTATAAACAAAACAATTGACATTCAACACTGCAGTAAGAACTAGTTAAATGATTATGGAAAGCATAATATTACAGCTAAACGTGAGTAGGGACAATATTGCCTAAAGAAAGTAATGTTTCTCACTAAATGATACTCATATTTGTTTACCTTGAAAATGGTAACTGCAATTATATTTGATTATGTGATTTTAAACGTGATCTATTTTAATACCGGTTGTTTAGGCAGTAGATGTTGAGTATGAAGTGAGAAAAATGAAATAAGTACGAAAAGAACTAGATTAAGTAAATCAGGCTCCAAAGAGGCTAGTTTCGAGGGTGGTCGGGCAGGCCTCGAGGTCGAGGTCGAGCTCGAGGAGCTTGGCTTAGGGCTATCGACGATAGTATAACAGTATTGAAGGCCTTAAGGTTGGCCTATTTATGATCAATAATAAGCAATAAATGAAGAATAACTCAAGAACACAATAAATGAGAAGCAATATTTAATGAGACAATTGAAGAGAATGTTTTGTTATAGAGCAGAGGATGTTTTTGTTTTTTGTATTGAATATCATCTATCTTAAAAAGTGACAAGGTCCCCTTTATATACGAGGGGGAATCCCAACATGTTACGTGTATAATTAATGCAAGGAGATATGACTGGTACTTCCATTTAATGCCACGGTACGGGCTTGTACTATTTTGTGCATTCTCTCATCTTTAACCACGTGCCTTTGGGAGTTTCCACCTTTTCATATTGACCTTTGATGTGTACTGCCTCGAGGGTTGAGAACCCTCGATGTACCCCTCAATGCCGAGCTCGGGCCTTCTAAGCGTTCTCTCTTCTTATCTTCTGCCTGCTCACGTTTTTCCCATCTTCCTACTACAAAACTCGATAGTCACCATGGCAAAGACCTCCAAACAGTTCCACAAAAGGAGGGGGCTGCTACTACATCATGCCCGTCTAAGGCAAAATCAAAAAACCCTCTTACTATTGAACAATACATTCCTGGCCCTTTCGACACCATTTCCGACTTTTCAATAGAAAAACCCCCTTATACACCGGGCCGATGTGAGCTCATGTCGCTATATATAAGCGTAATATTGGACGTTGAGAGGGTGAAACTCGACTGCCACTGGGGGGAGGAACACCGAGTAGATATTCCCACGACCGACGAAAGGATAGTCACGTACAAGCCTGGCTTCCTTAGCGTCTACACATATCCCTTCACCTTAGGCCCCGTTGATTCTTCTTCCCCGCCGGTTGATCCAGTGATTCTTGATTTTTGCCGCCAATACCGAGTGACACTCAGTGAGATCTATCCTTCTTTCTGGAGGATTGTCTACATGTTTCTTCATATTGTCAACATGGTCGAGGGAATGACCTTCACCCTCGACCATTTGATCAGATTATATAGCCCTCGACTTTTCCGCGGGGGCCTTATTAAATTGCACCATCGATCCATCAAGGCGTTCCTCGTCTGCATTGATGAGGATAGGGACCGGGGGTGGATGAGCCTGTTCATCAGAATCAGAACCTCCGATATCATCCCCGCTGACATAATGCCATTCTCGGAGGAGTGGAACATGAAACGTGAGTACCTTCGACTCGATCGTGATTTCATTGTCTCCTTCTCTTTCGGCTGACTTTCGTTTAATTGTGCAGCCACTGTTTGTTTTCCCGATGTGATTCAGGACCTTCCGGGGTGGATCAAATGTTTAGACTCTATTTTCCCATACAACAAATGTGTACGGCGTGAGCTGGCCAAAACACGATGGCAGGCCAAGAATCACGGTATGTTCCTGTCGTTACCGCTTTCATATTCTTTGTGAGAATTCTTGTTGATGACTCTTTTGGCATAACATACTTGTGTAGGCCTTGGTGAAGGAGTTCTGATGAGACCGCCTCCGCCTACTGATAAAGACGCTCCGAAGGCCCCAAAAGATAAGAAAAGGAAAAAAGAGGCCTCGGAAGGGTCTCCAAAATCAAAAAGGGCAAAGGCTCGGAAGCCTAAAACTGATGCCACGGTCATATCTTCGACGGCCGCCGAGAGTTTGCGGGCCGAAGAAGAAAGTGACGATGCCTTCCCTTTGGTACAAAGGGCACGACAAAGTGCTGATGCTTCGAGAGCCGTTGGGCCCTCGCCTGTTGAGCTGGAGGCGGTCAATACGGACCCGCCGTGCGTAGAGGAGACCCTCGAGGAGGGTTTGGGCACAGTCCCCAAGATGCTCATCAGACATGGCACAGTCCGTGGTGAGGAGCTCGGGGGGCTTGCTACTGGAGCGTTCCGAGATGGGGAAAAGACCTCGATGGAGGCCGACATTGCTGGCGGATTTCATTCGGGCCTGTCATTCTCTCCAGGGGAGAGACGTGATGCTCAAGTTAGGGGGTGCCTCTGGTCCAGAGACCTCTCGCGGAGAGGAGGACGTATTCAGAGACTACTTCAAGGGGGTAGATGAGGAGACTGATGTTGATGCCCGAGTTGCCCTCGAGGAAACCTAGAGGCTCCAAAAACAGGTAACATTTGAGAACAATATACCCATTTTCTGATCTTCTATTCTTGTTTTTCTTATTTCCTTTCTCTGTGTTGTAGGTCAAGAGACTATATGACCAGGCCTTCTCGAAATTGCAAGATAAGTTGACTCATTGCGGAGAGGAGATTGAGAAGCTTATGACGGGGTCGGTCGAGCTCGAGGCTTTGTGCGCTCGAAGGGAGGAGGAACTGACCAACCTTCAGGCAAGCTTGGAGAGAGCAGTTCGGGAGAGGTCCGATTTCTCCGAGAAGGTATGCTAGTATCCATGTTCTCACCTTTTAGTTGTGACGTTTTGGTGCTAATTGACTTACTTTCTTCTTCTTAGATTAAGTATAAGGATGTCCTGATGAAGGAGCTTGGGGGAGAGGTTGCGACCAAGGATGCCGAAGTCATGGAATTTGGCTCGGTTGAACGATACTGCGGCTTCGGAGAGGGAGGTGCTTCGGGGGAAGCTATCCTCGGCCCAAGATCTTCCCCGAGGTGCTCAGGAGGAGGCTGATGCACTATCTGCGACCAAGGCCGAGGCTAGTAACTATGTCTCCTCGTACAAGTGGGATGCCTCTACTGCAAATGTACGAGCAAGGAAGATATGCGAGAAGGCTGAGCTGAAGCTGACTCAGGTGGTTGCCTATGCTCGTGCACAAGCCAAGAGGAAGGCCCTCGAGGAAGTGAGCACCAGAGGTGTCGATCTCTCTGCCGAGATTGAAGAGGCCTGGCCCTGGACGAGAAGTTGACAGTGCCGAATTCATCGGACGAGAGCTCTGAAAGCGGCTCGGACAGCGGTGGAGACGTAGAATAGTTATTTTTTCCTTTCTTATGTGGGCTCCTTCAGGGGGATTTTGTAAAGAACACCTTCTAACAAATATTTTTTGGAAATAGAACATTTTACATCATACTTTGCATAAGTTTAATTTCGTGACCCTTTCCCCTCAACATGACTTTTATGCTTTGAGACATTGCTTCCTCGGTACTCGTACTTGAAGCAGTAGGTTTCCTCGAGATCAGGCACCTTCTCGAGGTTAGGTCGATCTGCTAGCTTCGATTCCTCGAACCTCTTACGCCGCTACTATTCATGCGATGTGACCTTGAAGTGACCGAGGTGGCCCTACCGGTACACTTCCCTAAGTTCCATGACGACCTATCAGAAATTGAATGGCCTTTAAGGCAGTTGGTTGGCCACCTTTCCTTCTATAAATGTTCATGCTTCTCCTTCATTCTCACTCTTGCATTTTTGCGGAAAACCCTCAGATTTTCTTTCATCTTTCTCATTCCTTTTCCTAACTTTGCCCTGGGGCGGTTCGTGTCGGTATGACTCATAGCTGGCGACTCGGGCTCTTACGCGTAAGGTCGAAGTAGCGGGCAACTTGGGATCTTACGATTTTTTGGCCCTGAGGCGCTTTAGTTAACAATATTAGGCTTAGTCTCCGAGTCAGTTTTCGACTCGAGCTCAACGGCCCTCAAGTTTGTAAATTGGCCCTGAGGCGCTTTGTGTCGGTATGACCCGTAGCTGGCGACTCGGGCTCTTACGTGTAAGGTTGAAGTAGCGGGCGACTTGGGATCTAACGCTTTTTTGGCCCTGAGGCGCTTTAGTTAACCATATTGGGCTTAGTCTCCGAGTCGTATTTCGACTCGAGCTCAACGACCCTCAAGTTTTCAAATTGGCCCTGAGGCGCTTTCCGTCGGTATGACCCGTAGCTAGAGACTTGGGCTCTTACGTGCAAGGTCGATACGACTAGCTGGCGACTTGGGCTCTTACGC
>ML509154.1:257989-284340 GCA_005239535.1 Nicotiana rustica | reverse complement strand
ACTCTTTTGCTGAGCTTGCAGATTCGTTTATAAAAGCACACTCTGGTGCACAAAAAGTTGAGAAGAGAATGGAAGACATATTCAAAATAAAACAAGGAGACACGGAACTACTCCGTGAGTTTGTAGACATGTTTCAAAGAGAAAGAATGCAGTTAGCCAGGGTGCCTGATAATTTGGCAGCTATGGCATTTGCAAGCAACCAGAAAGATAAAAGCTCAGAAGCCACGAGGCGACTTAAAGAGAGTCTAAGAGAATTCCCCGCTACAACATGGAACGATGTATATTACAGGTACAATACTAAACTCAGAATAGAAGAAGATATCATTGCTCATTCGAGAGATGAAGATCATTCCAGATCCAGACGTTCTGAATAAGATAGAAGATCAGGTAAAAACAAGTACTATCCTTACTTAGGACCTCGGGACGCGATATCCGCCGCAGGTTCAAAAACATTAGGTCGGACTATAGACCACAAGGAAGAGGGGATCATACCTTTAATGTAAGTACTACTGAATTTGTCTCAATGTTGAGGAACATGGGAGACAAGGTTAAGTGGCCCAAAGAGATGCGTTCAAATCCAAGTAGAAGAAACTCAGATCACTTATGTGAATTTCACAACGATCATGGGCACAAAACTACGGATTACAGATTTTTACAAGGTGAAGCAGAAAATTTGTCAAAACAGGGCTATTTAACAGAATTGTTTAGTGATAAAGGTAAACATGCATATATGAGGAACAGGCAGGAGCCCCCAAAGCCTCCTTCTCCAAAACAAACCGTTAACGTAATACACGGGGGTGAAGAATTAAACGGAGTGANTAATGCTTCCGCACAATGATGCTCTGGTAATATCTTTACTTATTCATGACACTAACGTAAAAAGAGTGTTGATTGATCCAGGCAGTTCAGTCAATATCATTTTGCTAAGAGTCGTGGAAGAAATGCTGCTGGGGGATCAAGTAATCCCAAAAGCACGAGCCATATCAGGGTTTGATAACTCTACGGTTATAACAAAAGGAGAAATTGAGCTTAGCACTTATGCTGAGGGGGTGATCAAAAGTATCAGGTTCCAAGTCATCGATACTGACATGGCTTATAACGTGATCATTGGAAGGCCATGGATCCATGGCATGGAAGCGATACCCTCCATGTTGCATCAGGTAATTAAATTTTCCTCTGAATGGGGGATTCAACAAATTAAAGGAGATCAGCAGACCGCAAGAAATATAAACTATGTGGTACACTACAACAAGAAATTAGAGGTGAAAGAATTACGAGATAAGGGAATTTCCCAAGCATGTAACGCAAACCAAACAAGCATGGAAGAAATTACTATCCAAATAGGTGCAGAAGGTATTATTGGTGAAACAGGTACAAAAGAAAATACTTACGAGAAGGAAAATCAAGGTACCACAGAAGGTATACTATACCACACAGAAACAGATTCCAGACCCGACGTCATTCGTGAATCGGAGGAAGAAGATCACATCAAAACAACTGCGGAGGAGCTCGTAACTGTTCCATTATCTGAACAAAAGCCTGAGTAGAAAGTGTATATAGGCACGAGGCTAGGCCCCGCTCAAAGAGGTAAGTTAATTGATTATTTAAAGGCTAACGCAGACTGCTTTTTGTGGTCCCACTCAGATATGACAGGCATCCCATCAGAAGTGATGACTCATAAACTAAATGAAGATCTATCATTCATACCTGTTAAGTAGAAGAAAAGAAAGCAAGGACCATTCAAGAACCAAGTGATCGACGAAGAGGTACAAAAAATCATGAAGATTGGTTCGATACGAGAGGTAACGTACCCTTACTGGCTAGCAAACACCGTGGTAGTACCTAAAACGAATGTCAAGTGGAGGGTATACGTAGATTATACTGATTTAAAAAAAGCATGCCCCAAAGATTCATTCCCATTGCCTCATATAGATCAAATGATTGATGCCACCGTAGGTCATGAACTATTAAGCTTTCTAGATGAATATTCTTGTCATAATCAGATTAAAATTGATCCTTTAGACGAGGAAAAAACCTCCTTTATCACGAACAGAGGGACTTATTGTTATAAAGTCATACCTTTTGGCCTAAAAAATGTTGGAGCCACCTATCAAAGGCTAGTGACCAAGAGGTTCTAAGAACATCTGGGAAAAACGATGGAGGTTTACATTGATGACATGTTGGTAAAGTCAACACATGCGGAAGATCATTTCCAGCACCTTTGTACTACTTTTGATATTCTACGCAGGTATAATATGAAGTTAAATCCAGAGAAATGCGCTTTTGGAGTGCAATCAGGTAAATTTTTTGGGTTTCCTTGTGTCAAACAGAGAAATAGAGGTAAATCCCGCTCAAATTAAAACTATAGAGGAAATACCTGATATTTTAACAAATAAAAAGGAAGTTCAAAGACTGACAGGGATAATAGCAGCTTTGGGTAGGTTTATTTCTAAATCTTCCGAAAAACGTTTTAAATTCTTCTTAGTTCTCAAAAAGCAGAATCAGTTTGAATGGGCTGAAGAATGTCAGCAAGCCCTCAAGAACCTAAAGATTTATCTATCGAAACCACCACTGCTTTCAAAGCCAAAAGAAGGAGAAAAATTGTACATCTACCTAGCTATCTCAGAAATTGTTGTAAGTGCAGTACTGGTATGAGAAGAGAAAAGTAAGCAATCACTTGTCTATTATGTAAGTAAAACTTTTTAGATGCTGAGACTAGACATCCACATCTGGAAAAGTTAGCCTTAACTTTAACAATGGCATCTAGAAAATTACGACCCTATTATCAATGCCACCCAATCACCGTTGTGACCTTATGTCCTTTAAGAAATAATCTGAATAAACAGGAATTGTCAGGAAGATTAGCCAAATGGGCCATAGAATTAAGTGAGCATGAAATAATCTATCAGCCTAGGACTGCAATTAAGTCTCAAATACTAGCTGATTTTGCTGTTGATCCAGGCCTATGGACCTTGTTCATCGATGGTTCTTCAAATATATAAGGCGCCGACTTAGGCATAGTCTTGATATCACCCACAGCTGGAAAGACACGGCAAGCTATAAAGTGTTACCCTATCACTAACAATGAAGCAGAGTATGAAGCTGTTATTACATGGCTTGAACTCGCACAGGAGCTCTCAATCTAGCAAATTGTGATCAACAACGACTTCCAACTGGTAGTAAATCAGATATAGGGGACTTACATCGCTCGAGAGACTAGAATGCAACAATATCTTCAAAAAGCACGAGAGCTCGTGAGACAATTCAAAACATGGAAGGTAATGCAAATACCTAGAGTAGAAAATGCAGATGTAGGTGCGTTAGCTAACCTCGCAGTAGTCGCGAAAGTAACGAACAAAGACAATACAATTATCGTTCAACTATTTCATTCAATAATAGACCAGGATAGGTATGAGGTAACTTTAAACAACCTAACATGGTACAAGAGAAACGAAATTCTTAATTTTTTGCAGAATGGCACCGTACTAGGAAAGCAGCTCAAGCGCTTCGCCACAAAGCTGCATGGGCCTCGGACCCAACCAAACGGAATTTGTGATGAAAGAAGTCCACGAAGGACACTGTGGAAATCACTCAGGGGAGAGATCCTTAGTGAAAACAGTAATCAGAGCCGGATACTATTGGCCTAAGATGGAAGAAGAAGCCGAGAATTCCGTATCCAAATGTGAAAGATGCCAAAAGTTTGCCAATAACATGCATCGACCAGCGGAATTATTATACCCCATAATATCCCCATGGCCTTTCATGAAATGGGGTATGGACATAGTGGGACCTCTTCCCACAACTAAAGGACAGGTACGGTTTTTACTCATACTAACCGACTATTTTACAAAATGGGTAGAGGCAGAAGTGTTCAAACAAGTGCGAGAAAAGGAAGTTAAAAGCTTCTCATGGCGAAACATAATATGCCGATTTGGAATACCAAAGGAAATCGTGTGTGATAATGTCCCACAATTCATAGGCTCGCAAATCACAAAATTCTTCGAAAGTTGGCAAATCAAGCGGATCACTTCAACGTCGTACCACCCCGTGGATAATGGTCAAGCTGAGTCAACGAATAAGGTCAATATCAACAATCTAAAGACGCGGCTGGATAAAGGCAAAGGAAATTGGACTGAAGAGTTACTAGCGGTACTATGGGCATACATAACAACTTCGAAGATAGCCATGGGAGAAACTCCGTTCGCACTTGTTTATGGCTCAAAAGCCTTAATACCTGTGGAGATTAGCGAACCAAGCATAAGGTTCTCAACGGCCATGAAAGGTGAAAATGACGACGAATTAAGGACCAACTTGGACCTGCTTGAACCACTGAGAAAAGCATTATTGATACGGATGGCAGCTCAAAAACAAATCATAGAGCGTTATTACAAACGTAAAGCTTATCTCGGGTACAGGTGCAGGAAAGCTAAATCCAAACTGGGAAGGAACTTACAAAATTCGAGGCATAGCTGGGAAAGGTGCCTATGAGTTGGAAGCTATAGACGTCAAAGTTCTACCAACAAGTTTGAACGCCATCCATCTAAAGAAGTATTACTTCTAGAAGAAAAGAATACCAACCGTCAGGTATCACTCGTTCGATTTTATTTTGAACATTTAAAATTTTTACTAAGTTTTTTAGATGATAGGCACAAAGCTAACCCATCACCAAATGATAATATTAGACCTGAAAATATGCGAGGAAATAACACAATTCCCGGTCTAGGGTTACACTTTCTGATGGACGTTTTAAAAGGGTTAAGCAGTCATCATCTAAAAAAAACTATATACCTTCGAGTACAGAATGTTTTTCCTTTTCAAGAAAAGGACCACAAGGAAGGAATAATCAAGTGATCGTGATTTCATTCTTCAAAGCTCAAACACTTGGGGGACTATACGGTATGGAAGGCTAAGGCAAAGCAAAGAAGACTATCAAAAGTCAAAAGCACAAGCTTGAAGACCCATCTACCCAATGAGACAAGTGACACGAGTAGAATCGAAAGAAAATCAAAAGATCCATCCAAATACAAAAAGCAAAAACCTTCGAACATATTCAGTTTGAAAGGAAAAATATTGGTCACGAGAAAGAAACGTACATCTTTATTCAAAGCTGTTGTAATAAAAATAGTCAGGGGTAAAAGATCATCATCAATGTACTCATTCAAAAAACTGTTCTCAAATAAAACAATTATGGATGAAAGATCTAAATCCTTGTATTTGTTCAAGAAGCTGTTATCAAATAAAAACAGTTACGAATAAGAAAACATTTCCCTCGTACTTATTAGAAAGCTGTTTCCAAAATAGTTGCGGGTAAAAACCCCAATCTTTATAAAAACGGTTACTAGTAAAAAATAGTTGTTTCCTTGTATTAATATCGAAAAACTGTTATCTGTTAAAAACGGTTAAGAAATACAAGAGTATACCAAATCTATTAAACAAAAACAATTGCAAACGTGAGTTTTAGACGATAATAAAACACATGTAAAATGTCATGGAAGTTCAAACAAAAAACTTTCCTTGGAAACATTCTTAAACATGTGTAAAATTCCTATCACTCTATTGCATTATCATGAAGTTGAGACGTCTTCTTCATGTCAACTATAAAGGGCCCTCTTCCATAAATTATGCCTATTACAAAAAGGCGTACATTTAATATGACATTGTGCCTATTATAAAAAAGGTATGAGTAGTCTAAAGCATTCCACATGCAAAACTCGAAGGTAAAATTAAAACCTCGAAAAATGAAGCATGTAAAAGACATAAAGAGTAAAAAAGAAACTCAACAAAAGTCGAACTAACATTTATATATTGAAACGGCTAAAACTAAGTATTAACTTATACTTAGCCGTATAAATTTTTTATATATACATTGTGGTTCCCCTAATTTTTCATTTGGGGACTTAAAGGAAATCCAAATTTACCACCGATGGGACTGGGGGTAACCACCAATTGATACAAAGAAAAAGAAAAAAAAGGGGATAAACCAACTAAATCTTTTCAAGAGATGGGTTGACTTCAGTGGCAGAAGGAGCGGGAGCAACTGGGGATGAAGAAGCATGAGCGGATGGAATCTCACCATCAGGTGAAGAGAGGTTATGATCCTATTGAGCCTTCTCCATGGCTTCCTTAGTTTTGGCTATTTCAGCACTAAGGTCAAAACCCTCTTGACTCATTTCCATCAATGTGTCAAGGCGAGAATTCCTATACGCCCAGCTCACATCGACAACAGCCACCTCTTCCAAATTTTCATAATCCTTTGCCCACACTTGAAGCTCAGATCTCAACCCATCCTTCTCCGCCTCTGCAGCTACATGGGGAGCCCTTAATGGAACAATCGACTCCTCTAAAGTTTGAGCTTTGTCTAAAACCCTACGAAGATCTTCTTGATTACGATTGAGTGATTGCACGACCTCGCATGAGTATTCCTCCTTCTGCCCCAACAAGTTCTTCAAGTCTCTAATCTCCTCTGAATCACGGGACAGCTGTTCCGCGAATGAAGACTCCAGAACACTCTTATCTTTATCAGCTTGACTGCAAGAAGCCCTCTCCACTGCTAGTTCTGCTGCCATGAGTCTTATCTGCCGTTTCAACGTACTCCTTTCCTCTTCTAAAGAATCCATGTCAATCCTTAAGCTACCATACTGTGCTCTCCAATTATCAACATCGGCCTGCAACTCTCTTGTCTTTTGGTCCGTGTTTGAAATCCTGTTCATAAGCTCCATGTCTATAAGGTTAATCTACAAGAAATAAATCAGTCAAATATGGTGAATTTCATATACGAGAGTGAAAGAAGATAACTTGCATCATACCTTCAAACAAGTATGCACGACCTCATTGTCCCATGTAAGAGCACCGTGGCTGGCTAGTTCTGCTTTCTCAGATAGACCTATCAAAGGCTTGAGTCACACTTCGGGCTCACCCGTCTTCTTGAAAAGGTTTCCCTCAGCTGGAACCTCTATTACCACCTGCCGCATCTCTCTGCTGGAAGAACCTACATCCGTAACGGATGGCATCGAAGCAGGAAGAGATGGAACAACAACATGCACGGAAGGTTGAAGAGATGGATAAGCCACGGGAAAAGCAGCAGGCATAGCAGAAGTTGAAATAGCCGAAGAAACAGACAAAACAACTTCTCTCAAAGAAGCAGGAAAGACAGCAGCTAGAGGGACGTCGTCGGGAGCAAGATCAACACCCTCATGAATATGGGAATGTGAAACATCATCAAGGAAAAGGGGCTCAATCACATACGCGGAAGGCAGGGTTAAGGCTGTAAGCTCATCATCTAAACTCATTCGCCTTCTCTATGGCCTGGCACTAAAGCACCCCCTTCTTCTTCTTCTACAGAACGAGACTCACTGATCTTCCTCTTCGAGGAAGATGAACCAACAATAATTTCCTGGGCTTGAGCCAAGGATATCTTCGGGACAGATGAAGCAGACACCCCACGATCAGAGAACCCTATCAAAAAGGAAAAAAAAGTTAAACTACAAAAAAAAGAAGAAGAGAGACTCGAGTAAGGAAAGAAGCAAGAACAAGAGCTTCACTTACCGTGGGTCTTCACTTACCCAGCGAGGTACTTCCAAGATCTCTCTTCTGAAGGAGCAACAGATAACAATTTTTCTACCCAATCACGAATACCGGAGACATTCTCAACAGTATTCATGATTGCTGAGAGAAGGAAAAACAGATACGGTGTTAATAAAACATCTCAAGTTAAAACAAGAAAAAGTAAATGTGAGCTAAATCATACTCACGTGTGCGATTCCACTTCTCAGGGAAGGGAAGATTTTCTTCACCCACTAAACCAATAGTGGGTACAGCAACATAACGAAGGTACCAGCCCCTATCCTTATCGTCTCCACGGGTTACCAGCACTCGTTTTCTTCTAGCAGATAGAGTAAAAACCCCTTCATGAAATAATGTAGTAGAGTAGAGGTGAATAAGATGGTTGAAGGTAAAAGGAACTGAGGCTAAAGAAACCCAACTCCTAAGACATGCGACAACTCACCACACAAGCGGGCCAACTTGTCCTAAGCAGATATTGAAAAAATTGCAAAACTCAATTATAACTGGGTCAATGGGAGGTATAAACCCTAAAGTGAAAGGATACGTATAAACAAAAGAATATCCCGTCTTGTAAGACGTTATTCTTTGATTACTATTCAGAATATAGATAGGAAAGTTAGACTTCCAAAAGCACTCCCTACGAATAAGGGAAATCTTACCCTCAGTTATAAGGGTTGGATATCTTTCGACACTATCATGAGAAGAAGATTGATCGACAAGAACTTGAATATCCCTAGCAAAAACAAACTCATCAGGGACAATTTCATCGACTCCAGGTTCACGAACGCGTTCGCCTCTACCTCTAGACAAAGACTGAGAAACCCTAAATCTCGGAGAAACTGGAGATCTAGTGGAAGAAGGAGGAACTATCTAAGAAGAAGAGGAGTCCCTCGAAGGAGTGGATCCTAGACTTCTAATTCTACCACCCCTGTGACACCTAGTCGGAGAAGAAGATGGTGCTAAACTTTCAATATCTATTACTCTTTGAGCTTGGTTTGAAGAATACATGTTTACAAAGGCAAAAAAGAAAGTTCTTTACAAAAGACAAAGTTAGAAAAGTGTTTCGTGGAAGCAAAGAAAAGAAAACAAGTATTTATACTTGAAGACAACCGTCAAACATGAGGAAAAAGGAAAATAATGATGAAAAGTCATAATTGAAGATTTCACTTCGGGACTGGCACAGCCGCAAAAACCCCTAAAAGGTGTCGAGTAAATGCAGAACCAATCCAAAAAGGACACGTGGTATGATCATTAAATGGAACTGACAAATGACGCCTATGGTAGGATACAACGATTCAAGAAGGCGGAAAACTATTCCTGCCATAAATGAATATCCACTTACCAGATATTAATTTTTAAATATATGGAAAGTGAGGGGACTATCTGTATTGGTAAAAAAGAGTTTCACGTGTAAGACAATTTTTGACAACTCAGCCAGACACGTGGACACAGGAAAACTCGACAGCTAGATGTGATTCTTTGAAGGGGTACGGTACAAAGAGGCACGGTTCAGTAAACCCACAAACTTATCAACCACGGGAAACTCAACTTGATCAAAACAGGAGAGAGGCACAGTCAGAATGAATCTAGACAAAGCTACGGGCAGATTCAAGGACCCACAATTTATTGAACGTTATGTAACTGAACCCAATGACCGTTATCTTTTGTAACACCTGATTAATGTCATAATTAGTCATTAATGAGGAACCAAAGCAATAATAGTACGTTATAAGAATCTCCTATGTAAGGGAGGGGAATACATCTTGTAAAGGCATCTGGTTCTCGAATACAATAAACTTCGATCTTCTATTTTTCTGCAATATTATCTATTATTCATTTTTCTCCATTTATACTGATTATCAATAACGCGTATTCATCTTAAAAATAATCTTTAGTCAAAGGGTGTAGTTCTTTGGTTAAACAAACACGACACTCGGTGCCTGACTACATATGACCGAGCGAACCAACTGGCTGGTTGAATCAACATGTAATATCATAACATACTGAATGCGGAAGATAAACTAACACATGTTGATATACTAAAGTCTGGATGATATAAATCAAAGTGTGGAAATAGTAATACAATTTTGAAACATATTTGGAGCCAACATAGCCTAATATGAAAAGCCTGCGACTCTGTCTAACTATTACTCTAGTCAGAAGCCTTTGATGAAGTACTGAAAACACCGACTGTCTAAAAATACTAAAGACTCTAAGGTAATGATAATGCCCCGAAAGAACTGGGGATCACCAAATAGCTGGTACGAGATTCCTAGCGCTCTGAATGAACAACCTGTAAATCATTACCTGCGTTGTGAGATGCAGGCCACGGGCAAAAAGGGACGTCACTACATTTGAATTGCACTGGTATGTAAAGCAACTGAAAGAAAGAATTATAAATGTTGAAAATGAAACTAAGCGGATAACTGAGAATTGATAATTGATAACTGAAATGATAACTATTTACACCGAAGCTGAAATGATAACTGATAACTGAACTGATAACTGATATTGAACTGAACAAAGGAAGTAAGGATATGAATACTCCCTCTTCTAAATGATGAACAACCTGTTTATCTGAATAAGCTACGGCCTCGGGCCCAACATATATGTGCACAAGCTATGGCTTCTGGCCGAAGTATACGTATACATAACTACGGCCTTAGGCCCAAAACATGCATAAAGCATAAATTACGGCCTCAGGCCCAAACATGCATAAAGCATATAAACTATGGCCTTAAGCCCAAATACAGGTGTTCAACATTCAGGAGTTGAGAATCATATTGAAATACATGATGCTGAAATACTGAACCATATTGAGTTACGTGATACTTGAATGCTAAATAGAGCTAGACTGAGACATGTATTCATGAACTGATTATGAAAATTGAATCTTCAACTGTTTATGACATGCTGAGTAATCTAGACTGGGATTCATGGGCATCAACCCAAGTCTATATTGATTACGCACTGATTTCACAACGTTCAAAATGAAAGTCATGAATGAGTTGCGAAGCTAAAGAATAGAAGTTCTACAACTATTCAATGAACTGGGCTTAACTATATTTCCGAGGCAATTGGTAACGTGGTAAAAGAAACATAGTATAGGGAGAATCATTAACATTCCCAAACATAGAGAGTTAGCCTCACATACCTTAACTTCCTGCTCTTGAGCGTAATACAACATTCGCCAACCCTTTCAACTTTAATCTATGTCAATACAAGTCAAAGGGATTCCAAATTAGCCACAATAGTCATGTTTTGGTCACTTAGGCATTTTATCAAATACCTGGTGGCATAAATCTTCATAGCCCTTATTAACGGTGTTTCTACACCCAGTAACCCATTCTCTTGCTCCTAGATAAATTCTAAAGTCTCAAATGGTTATAATCAACATTATCCTTTATCACCCATAAGGTAAACAACACCCTTAACCAATAATCAACAATCAAAACACCAAACCTATAACTGTTCATGCTTTTCTATCAAACCCATCAACTCATATCTCATGAACTATGTTCTATAATTATTAAACCAATGTTAGAATCAATTAGAGGGTGAAGACATTACCTCTTTGAAGTTCAATCTCCTTGAATTCGAGTTATAGGGTTCCTTCTCCTAACAATGATATCCCAATCGAATATCTAATGGTATGGAGGGCTTACCCATGATAATAAGATGTTGAAAAATTAAAATTATTTTAGAATCACCATTAGAACTTACTTTGGGTGGTGGAGGGACCCTTAAAGAGTTAGGTTTTTGAGAGATTTCCTTTCTTGAGCAAGTTTTTATGTTTTGGGGATGTGGGAGATGAAGTAGAGCTTTAAAAATGACTCTCCAAGTGCACTCCCGCACACCTGTTGGCCTGACAGTGCACCTGACCGCGCAAAATGGGTAACACTGCCACATGTGCGCGGCCGCTCTCGGGGTGCACATATTGCACACTGTTCTATAAAATGTATATAACTTTTAGCACAGATATCTTTCTGGGTTTTACAATATATTGTTGGACATCTATTTCAATCGCCTACAACTTTCATGTTTTGAGTTTTCCCAAATACCTTACACAATTTTCAGTAAACCTCCTGCAACACTGACCCTTTACAAACTTCGCAGATTTTATCGAATCTTGTATACCTCACTCTTCGTCTTGATTCTAAAATAACTATTTCCACCCATACTCATACCAATTGAACTTCACATATCGAAAAAATAACCTTGCTACTCTTTTAACTCATTCATACCTAAGCCGAATTTACGGGGTGTTACATCTTTTGCTAAGGACAAAAATTTATTTCATGTTAAAAATAATCAATTTTTAATGGAGTACTTAAATTATTCATCACTATTTGATAAAATTATCATCAATGTATCTTGATAAAGGATATATTTTTCAAATAGCAATTGGTTTGATAGTGTTATTGTGAAAACGTAGTCACCGAAATATGTGTTTGGTAGTGAATGTCTCATATTTAAGAAAAACCCGATAAATAACCGGAAAAACCGAAAAAAAAAAAAAAAAAACCGAATCGATAATGTTGCGGAATATCGTGGTTTAACTAGCACACAATCACACACAAAGCAAATAGAGAAGAAAAATAAACACAAGGATTTAACGAGGTTCGACTAAACCTAATCCTCGGGACAAAAGCGAAGAGAGTTTTCCACTATTAATGAGAAGAAAAGTACAGAACAATCTATAGGATCCCCAACTACAAACCCCTATATATAGATCCCAAAAGTCCCAAACATATAAGAGAAAGGTTTCCCAATTTGACAAGGACTAAAAATTTTCCTTTCCCAAATCTATTAGGTCAATGGGTTTCCTAAAAATACAAGGAAATAATTCAACCAACAAAATAACAAATATTTCTCTTGGATTGAATCTCTTCATCAACAGGACAACGTCTGTCTAACTTTCCATCAGCCCTCACAAGGGCTCTATCCATTGCCGCACACATCATCCAAGTCTAGGCAACACCTAAACTTGTTAAGAGACTCAATCTCTTTAGCCATAACACTAATCCGTCGATTTGGTTCTGTACTCTGAATAGCTTCTGAGTAGCTATAACACTCAAATGCATCAACAGTCCCCGCAACTGCCAAAGCAAATCCCACTGGATTCTTATATCCAAGAAGATTCCCATCAACTACATTTTCAAACCTTTGCGGTCGGTTGATCACTCTCTTCTCTTTGCCTGTTGCAATTCTATATGGTTGTTGTTGCGCAGGTTAACCAACATTATCATCTTGATCAATATTTTGCACCTCCTCCACTTCCTCTACTTTAGAACTACTGGGCTGAGCTAGTGGAGATTCAATTTCTAGCTATATGCGGTCACTGACACCACGATCTGTTTTTGCTATTGCCTTCTCCCTCTGACTGTATCTAGTGAGGCAGATTCATTGAACAATACATCCGTACTGAAAATTAGCCCTGGAGTTTTTTTATCTGTGCACCGCAACCTATAACCTTTTACTCCAGTTTCATACCCTAAAAATATGCACTTCTTTGCCCTCGGCTCCAGTTTTTCATCCGTCACATGAGCATAAACAGGACAACCAAATATCCTTAAATTTGAATAATTAGTAGGAGAACCGGACCATGACTTAAAAGGAGTTTTAAACTCAATAGTTGTGGATGGAGATCTGTTGACCAAATAACAAGTTGTATTGATTGCTTTAGCCCAAAAATCTTTGTTAACATAAGTGTGAAAGCATGTTTCGTGCCCTATCACAAAGCGTTTTGTTCATACGTCCTACAACACCATTTTTTTGTGGTCTTCCGACACAAGTGCGGTGTCTCACTATACCTTATCTGTTGCAGAAATTATCGAACTCAGAACTGCAAACTTCCAACCCAATGTCAGTTCGAAGACACTTAACTTTTCTTTTCGTCTGGCTCTCAACCATCGTCTTCCATATAACAGATGTCATAAATGCCTCATCTTTTGTTTTCAAAAAATACACCCACACCATCGTTGAGGAATTATCAATCAAATTCATAAAATACCTGGCACCACTCTTGGAGGGAACTCTGTTTGGACCCACAAATCAGAGTGTATATAATCTAACTTGTCTCTCCTCTTGTGCTCGGCCTTCTTGCTGAACTTTATCCTTGTCTATTTACCAAACACACAATGCTCACAAAAATTCAAAACATGATTTTTGTACCCATTCAGAAAATGTTACTTACTCGACAAAAACAATCCATTATCACTCATATGGACAAGTAGCAAGTGCCACAACTGAAACTGATTCAAATCACTTTTCCCAGAAGCTACAATAGCTTCCCGTTCAACCACACTGGATTGCAGATGGTACAATTTAGAATGTAGTTTACCCTTCATTAGTTCCATAGAGAATTTACACACCTTAATTAATCTATTCTTGGAGCGAAATTTATACCCTTAATCGTCAAAAGTCGAAAGAGAAATAAAATTTCTCTTTATCTGAGGAACATGCCAAAACTTAATGTTTCTAATAATTCCGTCAAACATTCTCAATTTGATGTTACCAACCCCCTCTACTGGTAATGGATTATCATCTCCCATGTAGACAGTCCCACTCATTTGCTTGTAGGTTGTAAACCAATTTTTGTGTGGACACATGTGGAAAGTAGCAGCAGAATCAAGAACCCAAGAATTATGCCCATGACTAGAACTCACAGCACAGACTTCCCCTAGATACTCACTATCATAGAAATAATTGCCAGTGTCAACAATATTTGCCGAATTATCTATTTTCTGCTTCCCTCTTTTCTCCTTCAACTTAGGACAATCTCTCTTATAGTGACCTTGCTCCCCGCACTCATAATAATATTTCTTCCTTGCTCTAGACTTTGATATGCTGGTTGACTTTTTCCTGTTAAAGTCCTTTTGTTGTGTTCTTCCTCAAATCACAAGACTTTCTCCCTCAATTATGCAGTCTGGAAAGCTCTTTTTCAATTCTTTAGATTTTAGTGTATTATTAACATCTTCCAATGAAATGTTGTCTTTCCCATATATCAGCGTATCAACAAAAGTATCATAAGATGGTGGTAAAGAACATAACACAATCAAGGCCTGAATCTCACTCTCAATTTTGATATCCACATTCTCCAGGTCCATTATAATTGAATTAAACTCATCTAGGTGAGTTTTAACAGGTGTACCTTGATTCATTCAGAGATTGTATAACCTCTTTTTCAGGTAGATGCGGTTTGTTATGATGTCTTAGAATACAGATCTTCCAGCTTCTTCCATACCGTTGCTGCAGAAGTTTCTTCAGCAATTCCTCGAAGAACACTATATGTAACGCTCATGAAGATCACACTCAAAGACTTGTCCTTCAGGTCTGCATTCTTTGTCTCTTTCAACTATTCAATAAAATCCTGATCAATTGCCTTCCATAACCCTTGTAACACCATGGACGATTTCATCCTAATCTTCCGTATATTGAAACTAGAACCCCCGTCAAATTTCTCTACTTCGTACTTTGTTGAAGATGATGAAGACAGATTAACCTTAGATTATATGTAGAAACTTGAACCTTGCTCTGATACCAATCGTTGCGGAATATCGTGGTTTAACTAGCACACAATCACACACAAAGCAAATAGACAAGAAAAATCAACACAAGTATTTAACGATGTTCGACTAAGCCTAATCCTCGGGAAAAAAGCAGAGAGAGTTTTTCACTATGAATGAGAAGAAAGGTACAGTACAATCTATAGGATCCTGAACTACAACCCCTATATATAGATCCCAAAAGTCCCAAACATATAAGAGAAAGGTTTACCAATTTGACAAGGACTATAAATTTTCCTTTCCCAAATCTATTAGGTCAATGGGTTTCCCTAATGGGTTTCCTAAAAATACAAGGCAATAATTCAAGCCACAAAATAACAAATCTTCCCATTGGATTAAATTTTCTTCATCAACAAGACAACGTCTCTCTAACTTTCCATCAACCCTCACAAGGGCTCTATCCATTGCCGCAGACATCATCCAAGTCTAGGCAACACTTAAACTTGTTAAGAGACTCAATCTCTTTAGTCATAGCACTAATCCGTCGATTTGGTTCTGTACTCTGAATAGTTTCTGAGTAGCTATAACACTCAAATGCTTCAACAGTCTCCGCAACTGCCAAAGCAAATCCCACTGCTTTTCAAGTCGCACTTCAAAGTGCGTAAGGCGATATTCATATGATTTATGTTGTTGTTGAAGCAAGTTCATTGAGGCTTGGATGGGTGCCAAGGCTTTCCTGGTGAGATTGGGGCGCTCATTCGCCAGCCGGTCCACCTTGGCGGTGGCATGCTGGGCTAGTAGACCAACTTTGAGATAGCTCTCAGGGGAACAGGTGGATGTGCACTGCCTGGCTGAGGAATGGTTGAAGAAGCAGCTGGAGCATCTAGAGCAACAGGAGTGTCAGGCAGTGATGGGGGAGCATGAGCAGGTGCTAGTGAGTCTGATGAGTGAGGGAGTGAGATATCAAGCCGGATGTCTGTCTCCCTATCTACTGCATCACTTATCTGAGTGGTTCAATACTCTAGAGAGCTTTCTCAAATCGATCATGCTTCGGGACAGATGGAACGTTTACAACTTTGCAAAGAGTTGTGATCAAACATGGGAAAGGAAGAGAGGTTTGCTTTTGGATTGCCCTGATTCCCAGCTCCTTGAAGATAATGTGTCCCACATCAATCTTGATGCCCGACATGATGCATGCAGTGATGAGGTCCTTTTCAATGTTGATGTTTGTCTCATTCCTACTCGACATCAGATGGGAACAAACAAAGTTGAGCCAATATCGGGCCTCCTGAGTGAGATCCTGTATGTAAATCTTGTGTCGCGGGTCAATCCAGGAGAGGGTCCCCTTTGCTATGACGTATGTGATCCAAGAACGCTCGTTATCTTTGTTGGTTACTTTTGCATTATATTCAGCTTTGCCTGACGACCAGTCCGCAAAAATAGATCATTGATGGTGCTTGCATCACAGAGAATCTGCACCCCTTGAACTAGAACAGAGTCTAGAAATATCCTATTGCGCCTTTGCTCAGCATTTCATGAGGCAGCATAAGAAGCATAGAACTCCCTCACAAGTGTTTAATTATAGTCATCTAGGGCATCCGTGAAGAGTCCCCATTTCCTCTTTTGAGTGTTTTCAATTATGTGAGGGTAGTTCTCTTTCAGACAATTTAGGCTCAACTGCTTCTCCTCAAGAATGTTTCTCTTCTTTATCCCCTTTTGTATAGGTTCCATGAGCCTGGGATCCAAAATCTCAAATCTTCCCCACTCTTTCGCCTTGCTTCATCTTGTAAGTCAACTGATGAAAAGGTGTCAGTCTGTGCCCCCTCCTCTTCAGACTGGGAGGAGTGCTCAGAAGTGTTGCAGGTTGTTTCCGGACGTGGACGTTTAGACTGTTGTGTTTGTTGGCTTAAAGTATCTCTTTTCTTTCCATGAGCAGGTGGTGATCGCGTTGCAATAGCTTTCCTTATATCCAAGAAGATTCCCATAAACTTCATTTGCAAACCTTTGCGGCCGGTTGATCACTCTCCTCTCTTTGCTTGTCGCAATGCTATATGGTTGTTGTTGCGCAGGTGCATCAACATTATCATCTTGATCAATATTTTGCACCTCCTCCACTTCCTCTACTTTAGAACTACTGGGTTGAGCTAGTGGAGGTTCAATTTCTAGCTCTATGCGGTCACTGACACCACGATCTATTTTTGCTATTGCCTTCTCCCTCTGACTGTCTAGTGAGGCAGATTCATTGAACGTTACATCCATACTGATAATTAGCCCTGGAGTCTTTTGATCTGTGCACCACAACTTATAACCTTTTACTCCAGTTGCATACCCTAGAAATTTGCACTTCTTTGCCCTCGGCTCAAGTTTTTCACCCGTCACTTGAGCATAAATAGGACAGCCAAATATCCTTAAATTTTAATAATCAGCAGGCGAACCAGACCATGCCTTAAAAGGAGTTTTGAACTCAATAGTTGTGGATGGAAATCTGTTGACCAGTGTCAACAATATTTGCCGAATTATCTATTTTCTACTTCCCTCTTTTCTCCTTCAGCTTAGGACAATCTCTCTTATAGTGATCTACTACCCGCACCCATAATAGTGTTGTTTCCTTGCTCTAGACTTTGATATGGCGGTTGACTTTTTCCTGTTAAAGTCCTTTTGTTGTGTTCTTCCTCTAATCAAAAGACGTTCGCCCTCAATTCTGCTGTCTGGAAAGCCCTTTTTCAATTCATTAGATTTAGTGTATTGTTAACATCTTCTAGTGAAATGCTTTCTTTCCCATATAGCAGCGTATCGACAAAAGTATCATAAGATGGTGATAAAAAACATAACACAATCAAGGCCTGATCCTCACTCTCAATTTTGATATCCACATTCTTCAGGTCCATTATAACCGAATTAAACTCATCAAGGTGAGTTTTACCAGGTGTACCTTCATTCATAAGAAGATTGTCTAACCTCTTTTTCAGGTAGATGCGGTTTGTTAGCGATTTCTAAGAATACAGATCTTCCAGCTTCTTCCCCGAAGAACTCTATATGTAACGCTCATGAAGATCGCACTCAAAGACTTGTCCTTCAGGCCTGACTTCTTTGTCTCTTTCATCTCTTCAATAAAATCCTTATCAATTGCCTTCCATAACCTTTGTAACACCAGGGACGATTTCATCCTAATCTTTCGTATACTGAAACTAGAACCCCTGTCAGATTTCTCTACTTCGTACTTTGTTAAAGATGATGAAGACATCTTAATCCTAGATTATATGTAGAAACCTGAACCTTGCTCTGATACCAATTGATGCGGAATATCGTGGGTTAACTAGCACACAATCACACACAAAGCTAATAGAGAAGAAAAATCAACACAAGGATTTAACGAAATTCGACTAAGCCTAATCCTCGGGGCAAAAGCAGAGAGAGATTTGCACTATGAATGAGAAGAAAAGTACTGCACAATATATAGGATCCCGAACTACAACCCCTATATACAAATCCCAAAAGTCCCAAAAATATAAGAGAAAGGTTTCCCAATTTGACAAGGACTATAAATTTTCCTTTCCTAATTCTATTAGGTCAATGTGTTTTCCTAATAGGTTTACTAAAATACAAGGAAATAATTCAAGCCACAAAATAACAAATCTTCCCCTTGGATTGAATTCTCTTCATCAACAAGACAACGTCTCTCTAAATTTCCCTTAGCCCTCACAAGAGCTCTATCCATTGCCGCACACGTCATCCAAGTCTAGGAAATGCCTAAACTTGTTAAGAATCTCAATCTCTTTAGCCATAGCACTAATCCGTCAATTTGGTTATGTACTCTGAATAGCTTCTGAGTAGATATAACACTCAAAGGCTTCAACGGTCTCCGCAACTGCCAAAGCAAATCCCACTGGATTCGTATATCCAAGAAGATTCCCATCAACTACATTTGCAAACCTTTGCTGTCGGTTGATCACTCTCTTCTCTTTGCCTGTTGCAATTCTATATGGTTGTTGTTGCGCAGGTGCATCAACATTATCATCTTGATCAATATTTTGCACCTCCTCCACTTCCTGTACTTTAGAACTATTGGGCTGAGCTAATGGAGATTCAATTTCTAGCTCTATGCGGTCACTGACACCACGATCTATTTTTGCTATTGACTTTTCCCTCTGACTGTCTAGTGAGGTAGATTCATTGAATGTTAAGTCCCTACTGATAATTAGCCCTGGAGTTTTTTGATCTGTGCACCGCAACCTATAACCTTTTACTCTAGTTGCATACCCTAGAAATATGCACTTCTTTGCCCTTTGCTCAAGTTTTTCATCCGTCACATGAGCATAAACATGACAACCAAATATCCTTAAATTTGAATAATCATCAGGCAAACTGGACCATACCTTAAAAGGAATTTTGAACTCAATATTTGTGGATGAGATCTATTGACCAAATAACAAGTTGTATTGATTGCTTCAGCCCAAAAATCGTTGTTAACATGAGCGTGAAAGCATGCGTCGTGCTCTATCACATAGCGTTTTGTTCATACGTCCTTCAACACCATTTTGTTGTGGTCTTCCGACACAAGTGCAGTGTCTCACTATGCCTTCTATGCTGCTGAAATAATCGAACTTAGAATTGCAAAATTCCAACCATCGTCATTTCGAAGATGCTTAACTTTTCTTTTCGTCTGGCTCTCAACCATCGTCTTCCATTTAACAAATGTCGTAAATGCCTCATCTTTTGTTTTTAAAAAATACACCCACACCATCCTTGAGTAATTATCAATCAAATTCATAAAATACCTGGCACTATCCTTGGAGGGAACTCTATTTGGACCCCAAAATAAGAGTGTATATAATCTAACTTGTCTCTCCTCTTGTTCTCGGCCTTCTTGCTGAACTTTATCCTTGTCTGTTTACAATACACACAATGCTCACAAAAATTCAAAACTTGATTTTTATACCCATTCAGCAAATTCTTCTTACTCGACAAAGACAATCCATTATCACTCATATGGACAAGTCGCAAGTGCCACAACTGAGACTGATTCAGATCACTTTTCCCAGAAGCTACATCAGCTTCCCTTTCAACCACACTAGCTTGAAGATGGTACAATTTAGAATGTAGTTTACTCTTCATGAGAACCATAGAGCCTTTACTCACCTTAAGTATTCTATTCTCGAAGTGAAATTTATACCCTTGATCGCCCAAAGTCGAAAGAGAAATAAAACTTCTCTTTATCTGAGGAACATGCCAACACTTAATGTTTCTAATAATTCCGTCGAACATTCTCAATTTGATCTTACCAACCCCCTCTACTGGTAATGGATTATAATCTCCCATGTAGACAGTCCCACTCATTTGCTTGTAGGTTGCAAACCAATTCTTGTGTGGACACATGTGGAAAATAGCACCAGAATCAAGAACCCAAGAATTCTGCCCATGACTAGAACTCACAGCACAGACTTTCCCTAGATACTCACTATCATCTAAATTATTGCCAGTGTCAAAAATATTTGTCGAATTGTTTATTTTCTGCTTCTCTCTTTTCTCCTTCAGCTTAGGACGATCTCTCTTATAGTGACCTTGCTCCCCACACTCATAATAGTGTTGCTTCCTTGCTCTAGACTTTGATATGGCGGTTGATTTTTTCCTGTTAAAGTATTTTTGTTGTGTTCTTCCTCTAATCACAAGACTTTTGCCCTCAATTCTGCTATCTGGAAAGTTCTTTTGCAATTCTTTAGATTTTAGTGTATTATTAACATATTTCAGTGAAATGTTGTATTTCCCATATAGCAGTGTATCAACAAAAGTATCATAAGATAGTGGTAAAGAACATAACACAATCAAGACCTGATCCTCACTCTCAATGTTGATATCCACATTCTGCAGTTCCATTATAATTGAATTAAACTCATCAAGGTGAGTTTTAGCAAGTGTACCTTCATTCATACGGAGATTGTATAACCTCTTTTTTAGTTAGATGCGGTTTGCTAGCGATTTCTTAGAATACTGATCTTCCAGCTTCTTCCATGTCGTTGCTGCAGAAGTTTCTTCAGTAATTCCCCGAAGAACGCTATATGTAGCGCTCATGAAGATCGCACTCAAAGCCCTGTCCTTAAGGTATGTATTCTTTGTCTCTTTCATCTCTTCAAGAAAATCCTCATCAATTTCCTTACATAACCTTTGCAACACCAGGGACGATTTCATCCTAATCTTCCTTATACTGAAAATAGATCCCCCGTCAAATTTCTCTACTTCGTACTTTGTTGAAGATGATAAAGACATCTTAACCCTAGATTATATGTAGAAAATTGAACCATGCTCTAATACCAATTGTTGCAGAATATCATGTGTTAACTAGCACACAATCACACACAAAGCAAATAGAGAGGAAAAATCAACACAAGGATTTAACGAGGTTCGACTAAGCCTAATCCCCGAGACAAAAGCAGAGAGAGTTTTTCACTATGAATGAGAAGAAAAGTACATTACAATATATAGGATACCGAAATACAACCCCTATATATAGATCCCAAAATTCCCAAACATATAAGAGAACGGTTTCCCAATTTGACAAGGAGTATAAATTTTCCTTTCCCAAATCTATTAGGTCAACAGGTTTTCATAATGGGTTTCCTAAAAATACAAGGAAATAATTCAAGCCACAAAATAAATAATCTTCCCCTTGGATTGAATTCTCTTCATCAACATGAAAATGTCTCTCTAACTTTCCCTTAGCCCTCACAAGGGCTCTATCCATTGCCGCACACATCATCCAAGTCTAGGCAACACCTTAACTTGTCAAGAGACTCAATCTCTTTAGCCATGGCACTAATCCGCCGATTTGGTTCTGTACTCTCAATAGCTTCTAAGTATCTATAACACCCAAATGCATCAACCGTCTCTGCAACTGCCAAAGCAAATCCCACTGGATTCGTATATTCAAGAACATTCCCATCAACTACGTTTGCAAACCTTTGCGGTCAGCCGTTCACTCTCTCTCTCTTTGCATGTTGCAATGCTATATGGTTTTTATTGCGCAGGTGCATCAACATTATCATCTTGATCAATATTATGCATCTCTTCAACTTCCTCGACTTTAGAACTACTGGGCTGAGCTAGTGGAGATTTAATTTCTAGCTATATGCGGTCACTGACACCATGATCTGTTTTTGCTATTGCCTTCTACCTAGGACTGTCTAGTGAGGCAGATTCATTGAATGTTACATCCCTATTGATAATTAGCCCTGGATTCTTTTGATATGTGCACCACAACCTATAACCTTTTACTCCAGTTGAATACCCTAGAAATATGCACTTCTTTGTCCTCGGCTCAAGCTTTGCATCCGTCACATAAGCATAAATAGGACAACCAAATATTCTTAAATTTGAATAATCAGCAGGCGAATTGGACCATGCCTTAAAAGGAGTTTTGAACTCAATATTTGTTGATGGAGATCTGTTGACCAAATAACAAGCTGTATTGATTGCTTCGACCAAAAAATCTTTTGAACATGAGTGTGAAAGCATGCTTCGTACCCTATCACAAAGCGTTTTGTTCATACGTTCTGCCACACCATTTTGTTATGGTCTTCCAATACAAGTGCGGTATCTCACTATGCCTTCTTTGCTGCAGAAATTATCGAACTCAAAATTGCAAAATTCCAACCCATTATCAGTTCGAAGACGCTTAAATTTTCTTTTCATCTCCCTCTCAACCATCGTCTTCCATTTAACAAATGTCGTAAATGCCTCATCTTTTGTTTTCAAAAAATACACCCACACCATCCTTGAGTTATCATCAACCAAGTTCATAAAATACCTGGCACCACTCTTGGAGGGAACTCTGTTTGGACCCCAAAATCAGAGTGTATATAATCTAAAAATACAATGCTCACAATAATTCAAAACATGATTTTGGTACCCATTCATCAAATTCTTCTTACTCGAAAAAGACAATCCATTATCACTCATATGGACAAGTCGCAAGTGCCACAACTGAGACTAATTCAGATCATTTTTCCCAGAAGCTACATCATCTTCCCCTTCAACCACACTATCTTTAAGATGATACAACTTAAAACGTAGTTTACCCTTCATGAGTACCATAGAGCCTTTATACACCTTAGGTATTCTATTCTCTAAGTGAAATTTATACCCTTGATCATCCAAAGTCGAAAGAGAAATAAAATTTCTCTTTATCTGAGGAACATGCCAACACTTAATGATTCTAATAATTCCGTCGAACATTCTTAATTTGATGTTACCAACCCCCTCTACTGGTAATGGATTATCATCTCCCATGTAGACAGTCCCACTCATTTGCTTGTAGGTTGCAAACCAATTCTTGTGTGGACACATGTGGAAAGTAGCACCATAATCAAGAACCTAAGAATTATGCCCATGACTAGAACTCACAACACAGACTTTCCCTATATACTCACTATCAACGGAATTATTGCTGGTGTCAACAATATTTGCCGAATTATCTATTTTCTGCTTCCCTCTTTTCTCTTTCAGCTTAGGACAATCTCTCTTATAGTGACCTTGCTCCCAGCACTCATAATAGTGTTGCTTCCTTGCTCTAGACTTTGATATGGCGGTTGACTTTTTCCTGTTAAAGTCCTTTTGTTGTGTTCTTCCTCTAATCACAAGACTTTTGCCCTCAATTCTGCTGTCTGGAAAGCTCTTTTTCAATTCTTTAGATTTAGTATATTATTAACATCTTCCAGTGAAATGCTGTCTTTCCCATATAACAGGGTATCGACAAAAGTATCATAAGATGGTGGTGAAGAACATAACACAATCAAAGCCTGATCCTCACTCTCAATTTTTGTATCCACATACTTCAGGTCCATTATAATTTGATTAAACTCATCAAGGTGAGTTTTAACAGGTGTACCTTCATTCATATGGAGATTGTATAACCTCATTTTCAGGTAGATGCGGTTTGTTAGCGATTTCTTAGAATACTGATCTTCGAGCTCCTTCCATGATGTTGCTACAGAAGTTTCTTCAGCAATTCCTCGAAGAACACTATATGTAACGCTCATGAAGATCGCACTCAAAGACCTGTCGTTCAGGTATGCCTTATTTGTCTCTTTCATCTCTTCAAGAAAATCCTCATCAATTGCCTTCCATAACCCTTGGAACACCAGGGACGATTTGTCATGACCCAACCTATGGGCCACGACGGGCACCCGGTAACTTACTCAACTAAGTACCAACGTAATATATCTTTCTTATCTTACTATCATGGGTAGATGGGCCAAAATGGGGCTTCATGAAATAACCAGAATAAAATATAAGTGCATACTAGACATAGGATGACAAAACACGATATAGAAACATATACATGTGACATACAGGCCTATAAGACTGACATGATCATTTTTAAGACTCAAAAGATAGGCCGACGAGGCCATACAAGTATTCATATACCTAACATCTGTCTACAAGCCTGTAAGACAATATAAATGTCATATAGGTCGGGACAGGGCCCCGCCATACCAGTCAATACATTTCCTAATAGGAAACTCCGGAGCAAGCGGAGTGTAGAAACACCTTCCGCTGAGCTGATAGCCTACTTGGAGGACTATCAACCTGTCTATAGGGACCTACGGGCATGAAACACAACGTCCCCAGGAAAAAGGGACGTCAGTACGAATAAAGTACTGAGTATGTAAGGCAGAAAGCATAAATAAGAACAATAATGTAAAGAGAGATATAGGAACTAGAACATGTAGCATCTGAGTTCCTCTAAGAGATAGTGACATGAAATGCGTGATACATATATATACATAATCTTTTAAAAACATCCGCCTCTGTGGACATCATCATCATCATATCGCACCCGGCCTTAAAGAGGATTCGGTAAAAGCATACCTGGCCATCATAAGGCTCAGTAGAATCGTACCCGGCCATGGGGAGCTCGGTAAACCCAACTGCTCTGTGGTTGCACAATAGGTGTCGTACCCGGACGGCTATAGCGCGACTCGGTAGAGTAAAATAGATACTATATATAATGCATGTTGGACTCATGGAATCACGCTCTAAACCTTTCGGGGTGACGTAAGGTAGTTGCACCTTCGATTAACATTGTGGACATCATACCATCAATATGAACTTCACTAGGACTCAAGGATCATACATGCTTTCTTAGAATAACTTTGTAAGAAAAGAACAACATGGAAAACCTTAGTTGCTAGGAGTAGATTCATTATCAAATAGCTTATCGTTTACGTTCATTTCACTTTAGATCATGCCAAAAGAAAGATGGAAGTGCCTTAACATACCTTTGCAATCTTCTCTCCAATTGTCAACAAAGCTGAATATGATCTTCTTACGTCCACAATGAGTAACCCGAATTCGTTGTCATCATATAAGCATTGTAACTCTCATATTTCAAAACCAATATTCTACAAGAAAATGGACAGCACCTCCCCTATTTTTACTACATCCCATATGTTACCAAAAGTCACCAAACAACCCAAACAACAACAATATAATTCAGAATAAGCTCTCCGGTTAGTTCAACAATCATTTTGAGTGGCAAGCTCGATCGGAATCCGTATAACCCATATCACCCCTTATATACTTCTTACATTAACTTAAAAACATCATTAATATTATAATGAAGCTATTTATCAATTATCTCATCCTTATACCATATATTTATAACAAAGGAAACAATCCACAACTCCAATTTTCTTCAACTTGCAACTTAATTTACTAGTTCATGGCTATTCAACCCTTTTAACTTAATCAACATCAAGATAAACTTAAGCACCTGGAAGAACAAAATACCCATACCTCCTACAATATCTTCAAGTTTAAATCCAAGTTATATTTAGCTTACAACAACCCTCAATGGAAATACAACACCATGGAAGTGACTTAAGCTAATCCAAGTATTATCTTGTAGTTTATTATCCTAACAACTTAACCAACATACAAACAAGCTTAAGCACAACTAGTAGGTTGTTATACTCACCTTCGAAATTATCAAGCACTTGAAATTTCGGCCAAACACAGCCCACAATTATCCTTAATAACACCACAACACTATAGATGTTGTATTCTCTTCTTGAATCAACCTTTGGTATTCAAGTTGGAGTGTAAACACTTGTAGTTAACCTTGAAAATATAATATGTATGAAGGAGTGACTGATTATTACCTTAATCAACAAGAACCAGACGTGACCTTAGGTTATTTCACTTTGAAGAACCCTCCAAAACAGCCACAAGATAAAGAGCTACGATCTAGCAAGCACCGCGAGGTTTCTAGCGTTGGATTCATGC
>ML509154.1:226084-244925 GCA_005239535.1 Nicotiana rustica | reverse complement strand
GGGCCCAGGCTTCCTCGTTCATTTTCGCAGGTGCGGTCCTTGAGCCGCAGGTGCGGAACCACTGTCAGGCAGTGTGTTTCTTAAATACGGGATTTTTCATTGTTTTCTTCACTCCTTCCTCCATTAAATACTTTGATAGCTTGGGAAAAAGGCTCCACGACCCAACTATTGAAAGGTAAGTAAATTTCCTATCGATATTTGTTAATGCATGAATTCCTAGTTGAATTTAATTACCTAATTAGTGAAAAATTAAGGAATCGGGTAGTAATCTAGGGCTTTCGATAATTTGAGAATTTACCCGTGAATTAGTTATGAAATCAAGTAAAAATCATGTATTAACGATCCTTAGGTTATGGGTGACTGGTTCCTTCGTGAATTTTCAGAATCCGAGCACGCGGGCCCGGGGTTAGATTTTGGGATTTCTTCAAAAATGATGAATTTGACTAAATAGTAGGAGAATTCCATGCTTTGAGTATAATTTGATATATATATTTATGAAACGTTTGATTAGTTTTGAGTCCTTGGGTGACGAGTTCGGAGTTTCGGGCGCATTCTTGACCCGGGGAGTAGGTTCGACGCAAGGTGAGTCTCCTTTCTAACCTTGTAAGAGGGAGTTGTCCTCATATGTGATTATAAATGGTGGTTTTTAATTATTTGCGGGGGGTGCGCACGCACGAAGTGATGAGAGTCCGTGCATAGCTACTAATATGCCTTGTCGGGTAGTTTAGGACTCATAAACATGCTTTTTGTGTTGTATCTGTGATCTTGTATATGGATTAAGTAGTCTAATATCCTCGAATCTCACATGTGAAGTCCTAAGGGGTTATGCTTGAAGTTGACACTTCTAAATTCTCAACCTATTAGTATGTTGCCTACTAAATTATCTGGAATCTCATGCGAATCATGAATTTATATGGGTCCCGATCGCATGGATTATTCGCGAGTTGGGTAGTCTTAGTATTATATTAACCGAGTCGCAGGAATGATTCGCGGGCGGGGGTGGTCCTAGTGTTATATTAACCGTGTCGCATGTTTGATTCGCGAACGGGGCAGATAGACTCATCTATGGTTCGGGCTGTTCAACCCTCGGCAGTGAACATTTACTTTTCTCGTCGTAAAGGTCGTACGTTCATAGCCTGTTATATGTTTGGAAAATTATGAGAAGCCTTGTAATTGTAACTGTTGATTTCATGAAAGAAAGAAGGTTAAATAGCTTGTATGGCAGGGAGATGGCGTAAGGATACCAGAGATTGTTGTTTGATGCACATTTTCTTGTTACTGTTCATTATTGATATTACTGGTTAGCCTGTACTTATTCCACATTGTCTGACCCTAGTAAGTATCACGTCGACCTCTCGTCACTACTTCTTCGAGGTTAGGCGGTATACTCAATGGGTACATATCTATTTATGTACTCATACTACGCTTCTGTACTTAATTGTACAGGTTTTGAGGCTGGTGCATCTGGTTATCCGACCGGAGATTGACCCTGGGAGTATACTCTGGACCTGACTCCACGGTGATCTTCTTCCCTTGGCGACTCTTAGCAGCACTACGTAGTTATCTTTTGTTTATTTCTGTCTACTTCCTTCAGACAGTAAAACATTTTATTTCATCTTTTTGTATATTCTACTAGTTCTCCTGTAGGCTTGTGACACTAGTTCCTGGCACACATAGTAGACTCTATATTTTTGGGACTGTATATATTGGTTCATGATCCTTGTGGCCACATTTACTTAAGTTTGTTAATTTATCCGCTTTTACTTAAATGTTCTAAGCATAAAATTTGGTAAGTGTGGGGTTGATTTGTCAAATAAGGATAATCTCACTAGTAAACAAATTGTTGGTTTGCCTGACCCCGGTGTTGGGCGCCATCACGACCTGAGTTAGGATTTTGGGTCGTGTAAACATGGTATTAGAGCACTAGGTTCACGTAGGTGTCATAAGTCACGGGCAAACCTAATAGAGTATCACGGGTCGATACAGAGACGTCTGTATTTATCTTTGGGAGGCAATAGGGTAGTAGGAAACCTCTCTTTATTCATGATCTATCGTGCAGTTTATGGTTTACTAAATCTCATTCTTCTATTCTCTCACAGATGGTGAAGATGCGTACATCTGGCAGAGGCCGGGGGAGGGCACCGACCCGAAGTAGGGACGGGGGCGTCCTAGAGCTATTCGAGTTGCACAACTAGGGGATCCTACTATAGAGGAGCAGGGGGAGGTGCCCCTAGCAGGTCCTGCTCTAGTGGACTTCATGACGGTGCCAGGCTTCTAGGAGGTCATAGGTCGTATGTTGAGATTTATGGATACTATGCCCTACACTGGAGTGGATCCTGCCACATCTCAGGCAGGAGGGGGAGCCCAGACCCCTACTGCCCAGGCTGCAGGCCAGACATTAGAACTTCATCATACCCTGGGTACACTGTCCGTGGATGGGGTCCAGCCTGTAGCAGCAACACCTGAGCCCAGACCAGCTACGGATGGCGATCCGCAAAAGTTATTGGATAGATGGACTCGATTGCATCCTCCGATTTTTGGGGGTGAGCCAGGCAAGGATTCCTAGGATTTCATTGACAGGTGTAGGGACAGACTGCACAACATAAGGATACTAGAGTCCCATGGAGTGAACTTTGCTACTTTCCAGTTAGAGGGCAGAGCTCGCAAACGGTGGCAGTCCTATATTCTCAGAAGGCCAGCAGATTCTCCTCCTATAACTTGGGAGTAGATAACTCAGATGTTTCTAGACAGATATATCCCACCCTCTCAGAGGGAAGAGCTACGATATGAGTTTGAGCAGCTGGAGCAGGGACAGCTATCAGTGACAAACTATGAGGCCTAATTTTCAGAGTTGTCTTGCCATGCACTCATGATACTACCTACCGATGCTGAGAGAGTGCGAAGATTTGTAACCGGGTTGCATCCAGGCATTAGGGCCAGCATGGCCCGGGAGGTGGAGATGGGGACTCCTTATTAGCTAGTAATGGAGATTCCTCGTAGGATCGAGGGTTATCGGTCGAGGGTCAGGGAGCAGGTACAACTGGATAAGAGAGCCAGGTATTCTGGGAATTTCAAAGGTACCTCAGCTAAGGGCAGAGGTCAGTTTGGTAGGGGTCAGCCCTACAGGCCCCCATATTCAGCACCCCACAACCACCTCCTCGTGGTGCTCCACTGAGGCCTTACTTCAGTTCTATGCCAGAGGGTTCTCACCGTCCCCTAGTTATCTAGGGTTCTACTTCAGGGCAGCAGGTCGTGCCTCCAATGAGATGTTATGAGTGCGTGGATATCGGCCATGTCAGGAGGACATGTCCCAGGTTTCGAGGCAATGCAGTGCAACAGGGTTACAAGCCTATGAGTCCAGCACCAGTAGTCAGGCCACCTAGAGGTGGGGGACACGTCAACAGGGGTCGTCCTAGAGGCGGAGGCCAGTCACGGGGAATTCAGGCAACTCCAGTTCACTCTGGTGGAGCTTAGTCTTCCGGTACTCCAGCTAGATTATATGCCATTCTGGCCAGATCAGATGCAGTGGCCTCAGAAGTTGTGATCACATGTACTATAACAGTATGTGGTAGAGAGGCATCAGTGTTATTTGATCCTGAATCCACCTATTCCTATGTTTCAGCCTTATTTGCTCATTTCCTGGATGCTCCTCGTGAGTCCATGGTTTCTCCTATATGTGTGTCCACTCTTGTGGGTGATTCTGTGGTGGTAGACCGGGTTTACCGGTCTTTTATGGTCATATTATGCGGGTTCGAGACTCGAGCGGATATCTTATTGCTCGACATGGTTGATTTCGAGATTATTATAGGCATGGATTGGCTATCTCCTTATAATGCCGTGCTAGATTGCCATGCCAATACAGTTACTTTATCCATGCCAGAGTCGCCTAGGCTGGAGTGGAGAGGTTCCTCAGTTAGTGCATCCAACCGGGTTATTTCATTCCTGAAGGCTCAACATATGGTCGAGAAGGGTTGTAGGGCCTACCTCGCTTATGTGCGGGACGCCACCGCGAGTCTCTGACAATTGATTAAGTGACAGTTGTTCGAGAGTTTGCTGATGTATTTCCTTCGGACATTCCGGGCATGCCTCCGGATCGTGATATTTATTTTTGCATTGATTTAGCTCCAGGCACCCAACCTATTTCTATTCCTCTGTACCGTATGGCTCCGAAGGAGTTGAAGGAGCAGCTTGAGGAGTTGTTGGCTAAGGGGTTTATCAGACAAGTGTATCTCCATGGGGTGCTCCGGTTCTTTTTGTTAAGAAGAAGGATGGGTCTATGCGGATGTGTATTGATTACCGCCAGTTGAACAGGGTCACCATTAAGAACAAGTGTCCTTTGCCACGCATCGATGATTTGTTTGACCAGTTGCAGGGTGCTCGGGTGTTTTCTAAGATTGATTTGACATCGGGATATCATCAGTTGAAGATTCGGGCCTCAGATGTTCCGAAGAGTTTTTTTTGTACGAGATATGGCCACTATGAGTTCCTGGTAATGTCTTTTGGCTTGACTAATGCCACAACAGCATTCATGGAGTTGATGAACAGGGTATTCAGGCCGTATATTTGTTCCTTCGTCATTGTCTTCATAGATGACATCTTGATTTAATCACGTAGCCTGGGTGACCACGAGCAGCATTTGAGGGTTGTGCTCTAGACCTTGCGGGAACAGAAGCTATATGCTAAGTCCTCCAAGTGTGAGTTCTGGTTGGATTCTGTGGCATTCTTGGGGCATGTGGTATCTGGAGAGGGTATCAAGGTTGATCCTCAGAAGGTTAAGGCAGTTCAGAGCTGGTCGCGTCCTACTTCAGCTACAGAGATGAGGAGCTTTTTGGGCCTACCAGGCTATTATCGCTGATTTGTGGAGGGGTTCTCTTCTATTGCCGCTCCATTGACTATATTGACTCAGAAGAATGCCCCGTTCCGATGGTCTGACGAGTGTGAGGCGAGCTTTCAGAAGCTTAAGGCAGCATTGACCTCAGCACCAATTCTAGTATTGCCCTCCGGTTCTGGGATGTATACAGTATATTGTGACGCTTCGCGCATTGGCTTAGGGTGTGTGTTGATGCAGGAAGGGATTGTTATTGCTTATGATTTGCGCCACCTGAAGGTTCATGAGAAGAATTATCCTGTGCACAATTTGGAGTTGGCGGAGATTGTTCATGCTCTTAAGATTTAGAGACACTACTTGTATGGAGTGTCCTGTGAGGTTTATATAGACAACTGTAGCTTGCAACACTTGTTCAAGAAGATGGATCTTAATTTGAGCCAACGCAGATGGCTTGAGTTGTTGAAGGATTATGATATCACCATCCTTTATCATCCGGGCAAGGCAAATGTGGTAGCAGATGCCTTGAGCAGGAAGGCGGAGAGTATGGGTATCTTGGCTTATATTGCAGCAGAAGAGAGACCTCTAGCCTTGGACATTCAGTCCTTGGCCAATCGCCTGGTGAGGTTAGACCTTTTAGAGCCTCGTCGAGTTTTAGCATAGGTGGTTGCTCAGTCTTCGTTATTGGAGGGTATTAAGGCCCGATAGTTCTATGATCCGTGCTTAGCAGAGCTCCGGGAGGCAGTGGTTCGGGGTAGGCCACGGAGGTCACTATTGGCGAGGATGATATTCTCAGACTGCAGAGCCATTTATGTGTTCCTAAGTTTGATGTCCTGAGAGAGAGGATTCTAGGGGAGGCACACAGTTCTCGGTATTCTGTCCATCCTGGTGCTACGAAGATGTATCTTGATTTGAAGCAGCATTACTGGTGGAGGCGGATGAAGAGGGACATCGTGGAGTATGTGACTAGGTGTCTTAATTGCCAGTAGGTAAAGTATGAGCACCAGAGGCCAACAGGCCTACTTCAGCATATGCCCATTCCTGAGTGGAAATGAGAGCGCATCACTATGGACTTCGTGGTTGGGTTGCCTAAGACTTTGCAGAAGGTTGACGCAATTTGGGTCATTGTGGATAGATTGACCAAATCGGCGCATTTCATTCCAGTAGCTACTAATACTTCTGAGAGGTTTGCCCAGATGTACATTCGGGAGATAGTCTGGTTGCACAGGGTGCCGGTGTCCATTATATCAGATCGAGGTCCGCGGTTCACCTCGCATTTCTGGAGAGCATTGCATAGTGAGATAGGCACCCAGATAGATCTAAGCACAACATTTCACCCTCAGACTGGTGGTCAGTCGGAGCAGACAGTTCAGATATTGGAGGACATGCTCCGGGCATGTGTGATTGACTTTGGAGGTCAGTGGGACCAGTTCTTGCATTTGGCCTAGTTTTCCTATAATAATAGTTACCAGTCCAGCATCGAGATAGCTCCATTTGAGGCTTTGTATGGTCGGTGATGTTGTTCTCCTATCAGGTGGTTTGATCCTGGCGAGGCTAAGTTATATGGCATCGACCTGGTGAGGGATGCGTTGGAGAAGGTGAAGTTGATGCAGGAGAGGCTCCGCACATCACAGTCCAGATAGAAGAGTTACGCGGATCAGAGGGCGCGTGATGTATGATTTATTAAGGGAGACAAGGTTCTGTTGAAGGTCTCGCTGATAAAGGGTATTATGAGGTTTGGGAAGAAGGGCAAGTTGAGCCCGGGGTTTATAGGTCCCTTCGAGGTGCTGAGCTGAGTTGGGGAGGTTTCTTATGAGCTAGCCTTACCTCCCAGTTTATCAGGAGTTCATCCGGTCTTCCATGTATCCATGCTCCGGAGGTACCATACCCACTTCTCTCAGGTGGTTGATTTCAGCACTATTCAGTTGGATGAGAAGTTGGGCTACGAGGAGGAGCTAGTTGCTATTATTGACAGGCATGATCGCCAGTTGAGATCCAAAAGAGTTTCTGTCGTGAAGGTCCAGTGGAGGGCCAACCATTCGATCAGATATCCATACTTATTCGGCACTTCAGGTATGATTCTAGACCTGTTCGAGGATGAACGTTTTTTAAGAAGTGGAGAATGTAACGACCCGACCGGTCGTTTTGTGTTATCGGACTGCGTTCCCCTAAATTAAACTTCCCATAGTAGCTTATAGTGATTTATGACTTGCGGGGGCAGGTGCTTCGGGATTCAGAAGTGTTTAGGGCAATATTGGAACCATTGGTTCCTTCAGGTTGGCCTTTAAGGCCAAGTTTGACTTCGGTCAATATTTTCAGTAAATGACCTCGGAATCGAGTTTCGACGGTTCCAGTAGCTTCGTACGATTATTTTAGGTTTGGGCGTATGTTCGGAATGGGTTTCTGATGACCCGGGAGCGTTTCGGCGCCAAATATTGAAATAAGAGTTCCGTAAGTTCCTATTGTGGTTTGGGACGAGTTTTTTGTAATCGAGGTCCGCGGAATTCCGAGACTAGGAATAGTTCTGTTATGTCATTTATTACTTTCCTACAAAATTTTGGTATCGTTCCGAGTAGAATAGGTCGGTTCGGTGCATTGTTATCGAATTTAAGAACTTGAAGTTCTTAAGTTATGATTCTAGGGGTTTTGGGATGTGATTTTGAGTTTTAGCATTGTTTTGAGTGTTATGAAGGCTCGAGCGAGTCCGTATTATGATTTGGGACTTGTTGGTATGTTTGGACGGGGGCTCGGGTCGGCCCATGTACCTCCCAGACACCACACGAGGCCAAAAACCAGCTGAAATAGCTGCTGGTGCATCTGTTCTGGTGTGATCGCAGGTGCGGTTGCCCAGTCGCAAGTGCGGGGCCGCTCCTCCGGTCCCAGCCTCGCAGATGCGACCCCTAGCGGGCAGTCCATTTCTCGCAGGTGCAGAAAAAGTTCCGCAGGAGCAGCCGCAGGTGCGGGCCCAAGCTTCCTCGTCCATTTCCGCGGGTGCGAGCCTTTGCTCGCAGGTGCGAGACCGCACGTGCGGACCGTGAGCCGCAGGTGCGGAACCACTGTCAGGAAGTGTGTTTCTTAAATACAGGATTCTTCATTGTTTTCTTCACTCCTTCCTCCATTAAACCCTTTGAGAGCTTGGGAAAAGGGCTCCACGACCCAACCACTGAAAGGTAAGTAAATTTCATCTCAAGATTTGTTAATGCATGAATTTCTAGTTGAATTTAATGACCTAATTAGTGAAAAATGAAGGAATTGGGTAGTAATCTAGGGCTTTCAATAATTTGAGAATTTACCCATTAATTAGTTATTAACGATCCTTAGGTTATGCGGGCCCAGGGTTGGGTTGAATTTTGGGATTTCTTCAAAAATGATGAATTTGACTAAATAGTAGGAGAATTCCATGCTTTGAGTACAATTTGATATATATTTATGAAACTTTTGATTAGTTTCGAGTCCTTGGGTGACGAGTTTGGAGTTTCGGGCGCATTCTTGACCCGGGGAGTAGGTTCAACGCGAGGTGAGTCTCCTTTCTAGCCTTGTAAGAGGGACTTGTCCCCATATGTGATTATAAATGGTGGTTTGTCCTTATTTGTTGGGGCTGCACACGCACGAAGTTATGAGAGTCCGTGCGTAGCTACTATTATGCCTTGTCGGGTAGTTTAGGACTCACAAGCATGCTTTATGTGTTGTATCTGTGATCTTGTATATGAATTAAGTAGTCTAATATCCTCGAATCTCACATGTGAAGGCCTAAGGGGTTATGCTTGAAGTTGACACTTCTAAATTCTCACCCTATTAGTATGTTCCCTGGTAAATTATCTAGAATCTCCTGTTAATCATGAATTTATATGGGAACCCGAGTCGCATGGATGATTCGCGAGCGGGGTAGACCTAGCATTATATTAACCCGAGTTGCATGAATGATTCGTGAGCGGGGGTGGTCTTAGAATAATATTAACCCTGTCACATGTTCGATACGCGAGTGGGGCAGATAGATGCATCTATGGTTCCGGCCATTCGACCCTCGGCAGCACATTTACTTTTCTCATCGTAAAGGTCATACGTTCATAGCCTGTTATACGTTTGGTAAATTATGAGAAGCCTTGTAATTGTAACTGCTGATTTCATGAAAGAAATAAGGTTAAAGAGCTTGTATGACAAGGAAAGGGATGGCGTGAGGACACTAGAGATTGTTGTTTGATGCACATTTTCTTATTACTGTTCAGTACTACTATTACTGCTTGGCCTGCTTATTCCACATTGTCTGACCCTAGTAACTATCACGTCAACCTCTCATCACTACTTCTTCGAGGTTAGGCGGGATACTCCATGGGTACATATCTGTTTATGTACTCATACTACGCTTCTGTACTTAATTGTACAGGTTCTGAGGCTGGTGCATCTCGTTATCCGACCGGAGCTTGACCCTAGGAGTATACTCTGGACCTGACTCCACGGTGAGCTGCTTCCGTTGGCAACTCTCAGCAGCACTACGAAGTTATATTTTGTTTATTTCTGTCTACTTCCTTCAAACAGTAGAACAGTTTATTTCATCTTTTTGTATATTCTACTAGTTCGTCTGTAGACTTGTGACACTAGTTCCTGGCACACATAGTAGACTCTATATTTTTGGGACTGTATATATAGGTTCATGATCCTTGTGGCTACATTTACTTAAGTTAGTTAATTTATCCTCTTTTATTTAAATGTTCTAAGCTTAATATTTGGTAAGTGTGGGGTTGATTTGTCAAACAAGGATAATCTCACTAGTAAAAAGATTGTTGGCTTGCCTGACCCTGGTGTTGTGCGCCATCACGACCTGAGTTAGGATTTTGGGTCGTGACAACAAATACATGAATTCATATTTCTTTTACCTTGATAAAAAATATTGTGAATATTATATCTATCCTCCAAGTTTAAATTTATTTATGGATGATAACCAATGTGTTAGAATCTTGATTTGATTTTTTAAACTGATTCCAAGAACTTAATAGGAGCATTTCTATGAAACAGTACTTTTCATTCATAGTAATTTGATCTAGAACTATAGCCTTTTCTTGACTTATAAAAAGACGAATAAAAGTGACTTCTTTAAGGTATAATATTCATAATTAATTGTAAACTAAGTGTGTTCTTTAAGGCATACTATTCAAGATTAATTGTAAAACTAACTTGAAACAAATAAATTGTTATAAGTCTATTCATTTGTTTGTGTGTATTTGTGTACTGAATGAAATGTGAACATCGCATATCGATGTACAATAGGAATCATCCTAATCGTTGTGGATTAAAGGAAGAATTTGTTGAAGGTGTTGAAGGATTTATTTCTCATGCAAAAACACTTCCTGAATTTCGTAACGTAGGAACAATTAGGTGTCCTTGTGTGAAATGAAAGTGTACAAAGTTGTTGCAACCGGAAAATGTTAAAGTTCATTTTTATAGCAAGGGGTTTAGGGAAAATTATTATGTGTGGAATGTTCATAGAGAGAACTATTGTAGTGTTGGTGATGTTCATTTTCAAAATCTAGTTAGTGGTGGGAGAAGTACACAAATGGTGAATAATGTTGAAAATTCTCGATTACATGAAATGGTGTCAGAGGCTTTTGGTTTTTACCCAGGGGTTCAATCCCAACAAAATGTTGTTGAGCCTCCCAATGATGAGGTAAAGCGCTTCTATGAATCATTATATTCGGCTAGACGTCCACTCTATGAAGGCTCAATGCATTCTAAGTTGTCTATTGCAGTTAGATTACTAACTATTAAATCAGATTGGAATATTTCTCAAGCAGACATGAATGATATAACTGGGCTCTATGATGACTCAAGGTGTCATTTTATGAATTAAGAGTCCATTCTAGGCTTATTATCCATAAAAGACTAATTTTAATTAGCTCGATTTGCATTCGCAGTCCGAGCGTGAAACCAGAAAGTTTTTATGTGAAAATATAAGACATAATATTATTAGAATTAAAATTAGTTTTAGTTGACTTGAGTAAACATACCCGGATTAGTGTTTTGATGATCCCGACATGTCCGCAGTAAAATATGGGATTTGGGCGTATGCCCGGAAATAAATTTTGAGGTCCCAAGCCTTAGAAATCATTTTTTTAAAGAAATTGTTTTGTTGAATTATTAATGAAATAAAGAAAAGAATTAATGTTTGAAACCACTAGTATTGGGCTCGTATTTTGGTTCCGGAACCCAGTACATATTTGTTATACTATTTGAATACTAACTGTGAAGTGTGGTGAGAATCGGAGTTTATTTGATGTGATTCGGACGTCCGGTGGAGAAATAGTGAAATTGAAGTGTTCTTGAGAAAAATGATGAGTTTTGAGGCTTAATTCATAGTTTTACATGTTATTTTCATGATTTGATTGAACGATCAAGTTCATATGATGTTTTTAGACTTGCGTGCATGTTTGGTTTAGAGCCCCGAGGGCTCGAGTGTGTTTCGAATAGGTTTGGGTTGTGTTGCGCTCGTTTTTTCTTATGCTTCGACGTCGTTTCTTCAAGCATGAATGATATCATATTGAAAAAATAAGCCCCGATTTCTGTTTTGAATGAAGTATTAGATCCGTATCGTAATTAGAGAACCGTAGCGAAAAGAATCTTTGAATTTGGACATCGTATGAGGATTTTATGATCATTTTACTAAGTTTGCCGGATTTTTCAAATTAATTACGAAATTACCACCGCCAGCCTATTTAAAAATCTGTACTATTTGCAAATATCAAAACCTACATCTCATTCATTATAAGGTCAAATTGAATGATTTAAAAGCCTAACTTGACCATACATTCACAAGGAATCCATTGGAGACATAAAAATCGAGTTTCGGGATCGTTTGGTATGAGAAACGAGGCAGAATAGCTGGTAGAAAAATATATAAAACTAGGGTTTGTTCATTCGGTCATATTTTGAGTTGGGGAGCTCGAATTTCGGCGATTTTCACCATAGGGATTGGGGTAAGTGTTCTCTACTCATTTTTTGGTTATATTCCTATTATCCAATATTTTTCATCACTTTTAAAATCAAAAACTAAGAATTTTCAGGGTTTGGGTAGAATTAGGGAATTTTGTAAAAATCGAATCTTTACCTTGAATTGAGGTCAGATTTCAAAATTAATTGTATATTCGGCATCGTGGGTGTATGGGTAAACGTAATTTGGTCCGAACCCGAGTTTGGACCAAGCGGGCGAGAGTTTTAACTTTTTTTGAGAAAACTTAGGAAAAATTATAATTTTCATTAAAGTTAGTTCCTTTAGCATTAGTCAATGATATTAATTTAATTATGGTTAGATTCGAATGTATTGGAGGTGAATTCAAGAGTAAAACTTATCATTGAATAGTGAGTGGCCTGTGAAGTTGAGGTAAGTGCTTGGTTTAACCTTGACTTGAGGGAATAGGAATCACCAACTTGATTGTTATGTGAAATTTCTTGTGTGTAGTGTATATGTGAGGTGACGAGTACCTATGCACTATCAAATTGTTGTTTACCATGATCCCTTTTCCGTTTTCCATTTATTTGCTTCCAGGCTTGACTGTCTTATGATTGTTGAGGTTTATATGGTCAAGCGATGATCTTTGCTGTAATAAGACCTGAATAAGAGTCACATGTACTTTTGTCTTGATGTTATATAGATCAAGAATGCATTTGGATTATAGTTTTTACGTTTTTCTTTTGAAGATTTAGTGAGGTCTTAAACCTTAGACCAATAAACTAACAAAAAAAAGTATTGATAATATTGTAGAGTAGGACCCCAGACATAAAAAATGTAAAACGGTAGGATAAGATAAACTATTTGGAGCTCATTAAATTTAGGTCATGAGTGAACAGATGAAAATATTCATTTATTGGCGGCTTTTAGAAATTTGTTCAAGTACGTAATTGAATTATTCTGCATATGCTACTTGACTATTTGATTTCATTGGATTATTGCCAAGTATTGTTGAACGCGTGTTAATACTGTTGGTTGTTCCCTTGATTTTTTTATGGTACATAAAGGTTGAGGTGGATGACAGTGTTACTATATTTATATATATATTCTATTTTATTTCATTATGAAATAATATTGGATACAACTTGTGAGCTATACTGTGTTCTGTTTACAATTGTTGAGATAAACGGGTTGTGAAAGGCTTGGCCAGAATTGTGAAAGTTTTTGATAAGTAAATCAATTGATAGTGATAAGGGTGGGACAATATGATAGTGATAAGGGCGTCCAGTGAAAATAAATGATAGTGATAAAGGAGGACAGCGGAAATAAATGATAGTGATGAGGGCAGACAGGAAAAATAAATGATAGTGATAAGGGGGGATACGGGAAATAAATGATAGTGATAAGGGTGGACAAGGGAAATAAATGAGAGTGATAAGGGTGGACAGGTGGGATCGGGTTGCATGCCGCAATAATACAGTGATGAGGGAGAATATTTATGTTTTACTGAATTTAATTACAAAGATTTTGAAACTTTACTGTTTTACTCTTCTGTTTTACCATATCTTGCACATTTTTGAGAAATAAATTATAGTGATAAGGGTGGACAGGTGGGATCGGGTTGCACGCCGCAACAAGATAGTGATGAGGGAGAATATTTATGTTTTACTGATTTTAATTACAAAGATTTGGAAACTTTACTATTTTACTCTTTTGTTTTCCCATATCTTGCACATTTGGTTATTTTAAATTTAAGTTTGGAAACTTGGAAAGTTGTGTGACATTTTGGTGACAGCCGAGGCCTGGAATATGCAAATAAGTTATTTTATTTATTTATTGTTGCATTTATATTTTCTTATTTGCATAGAATCATTTTATTACTTTATTATATACATATATTATCGCAGGTTAGGTTATAATTGCCCCGCCTTAGCCTCGTCACTACTTCGTCGAGGTTAGGTTCGGCACTTACTCAGTACATGGGGTCGGTTGTATTGATACTACACTCTGCACTCTTTTGTGCAGATCCAGGTACTGGCCAGCAGTAGAGATTTTTAGTAGCCACTATTCATTATCCTGAGACACGAGGTATATCTGGCGGCGTTCGCAGATCCCAGAGTCTTCTCGTAGTTCGTAGAGACTATTTTATATTTTCTCAAAACAATTATATTATTTCTTTCAGCCCATTATTTGTAGTATTTTTTAATAGTTCGTGAGTGCAACACAAGACCCTAGGGTAGTCTTAGAGTTATTTATATAATTAGTTTGTGGCTCGGTTTACTTATTTGTTTATTATTTTATAGTTGGAGTTGTTCTTTGGAAACCATTAGATTAAGTTTACTTTAAATTTATTTTATTATGTTTAAATGGATAATCAAATGAAAATAGCTAATCGAACTCTAACATTGGCTTACCTAGCAAGTGTTGTGTTAGGCGCCATCACGATCCCTAAGGTTGGGATTTGGATCGTGACAAGCTCATGAGTGAAGTTAGTCCGAGTATTAACTTACCCAAGGATTACTATAATGCAAAGAAATTGGTTTCCAAGTTAGGACTTCCCTCAACAAGAATTGATTGTTGTGAAAATGGTTGTATGTTATATTATAAAGATGATGTGGCTCTAGAAGCGTGCAAATTTTGTGGACTGTCTCCTTTTAAGGAAGTCACAAATGCCAAAGATAAGAAAGTTGCAGTTAAGAAGATGCATTACTTACCAATTATACCTAGATTAAAGAGGATATAAGCATCAATGAGTTCTGCTCCTCATATGATATGACACTATGAAAATATAAGGTCGCCTGGTGTTTTGTGTCATCCTTCAGATGGAGAAGCGTGGAAGAATTTTTATAGGATGTTTCCAGACTTTGCTAATGGACCAAGAAACGTTAGGTTGGGTTTGTGTGCAGACGGATCCACTCCATTTTCTGTCTCTGTTGCACCATATTCATGTTGGTCTGTCTTTGTTACGCCATATAATCTTCCACCTGAGATGTGTATGACAAGTCCATATTTGTTCCTAACTTGCATAGTTCTGGGTCAAAGTAATCTAAAAGGTTCAATTGATGTATATTTGCAACCGTTGATTGATGATAAAAAATTATTGTGGCATGAAGGTGTTGAAACATATGACATATCAACTAAGCAAAACTTTAGATTGCGTGCTGCTTTGATGTGGACTAGTAATGATTTTCCTGCGTAGGGAATGTTGTCTAGGTGGTCGGCTGCTGGAATGTTAGCTTGCCCCTACTGTATGGAAGATACAAAAGCATTCACTTTGAGACATGGAGGTAAAAACACATGGCTTGACTGTCACCGGTGGTTCTTGCCAATGGATCATGAGTTTAGGAGAAATACTAGAGCATTTATGAAGAATCAAACAAATTATGATGAGCCACCACCAACCTTGTCAGGTGAGGAAATTTGGGAGAGGGTTAAAGATCTACCTAAAGTAACAGAGTCTCCATCGGCTAGAATACTTGGTTATGGCGTTGAGCATAATTGGACTAAACAAAGCATATTTTGGGAGTTATCTTTTGGAAGCATAATCTTCTTCGACATAATTTGGATGTCATGCATATTGAGAAGAATTTTTTTGATAACCTATTTAATACTGTTATGGATGACACGAACAAGACAAAAAATAACTTGAAGGCCAGGATGGATTTACGAGAATACTCAGGCGAAGAGAATTAGAACTAAAAGAAGTAAATAACAGGATGGTTGATGTCCTAAACATCAATATCACACGAGACGGGGGTGATTTGTGTGGTGTCCGAGTTTCGCGGGAACTAGTTATAGAAGGACCAGGTTCTTCTATGTGTTCCAACCTCTACTATTTGCGGAATAATAAATATAGAAAATAAAGAACACATAGATTTTTACGTGGAAAATACCTGGCTCAAAAGGTGAGAAAACCACGACCTACTTCCCAGTAGGGTTTTCCCAAACTCTTTACTTCAAGAAGAGTCCTTCCAAGAGATTTCAGTTCATTAGTCAGTGTAGTGAACCTAGTGTAGATCTCTTGAATTGTCTCTCCTTCCTTCATAGAGAAATTCTCATATTGAAATATAGTAGAGCACCTCTAGATCTCTTCACTTGAGAAGTTCTTTCATGAGACACTTGCAAAGTATCCCAAATTTCCTTGGCAGTAGGCTAACTTTGAATTCTGCAGTACTCATCTGGACAAAGTCCACACACAAGCCATTTCCTGGCCTTAGCATCTTTCTCCCACTTTCTCAAATCCTCAGCAGTGCATTCAGATCTTGTCTTTGGCACGTCTACTCCTTCAACACTCTTTTTCATGGTGGCGAAAGGACCATCAGTAACTACGTCTCACAGTTCATAGTCTTCACCAATTATATGATCTCTCATCATGTTCTTCCACCAGGAGTAGTACTGGGCATTGAAGAGTGGAGGCCTAGCGGTTGATTGCCCTTCCAAGTTCCCAGGTGGTGCACTCATCTTGATCTTTTCCTAAAGTGTTAGCCTCTTCAAGGATAACCCGCTCTGATACCAATTGATGTCCTAAATGTCAATACCACACAAGAGGGGGATGATTTGTGTGGTGTTCAATTTTCGTGTGCTCTATTTATAGAAGAACCAGGTTCTTCTATGTGTTCCAACCTTTACTGTTTGCGGAATAATAAATACAGAAAATAAAGAACACAAAGATTTTTACGTGGAAAACACCTGGCTCAACAGGTGAAAAAACCACGACCTACATCCCAGTAGGATTTTCCCAAGTTCTTTTCTAAATCAGTGAGCCAAACATCATTTACAAAAACTCCTTTCTAAACCTAGGATTACCTCTAATCCCTTTGTAACAAACTAGCCTCTAGCTATTTGCTACTAACACCAAGTTAGCTATAACTTGAAACACACAGTACCTATTACAGATGCTTGTCGATAAAGCTGAAAAGGTACAAGTTGAAATCATCTACTACAAGTAAACTATACTAAAAGACAACATTTGGAACTGGTTCTTCTAGCTGGTTCAAGTAGCTTCAAAGTCGCACAATTAAATCTCACACGAACAGTTTGCAAAATTGCCTTGCTAATTTTGCTCTCAATTCTTGCTTAACTTCTGCTTTTGTCCGTACATGTACAACAATAACAATTTGCAATATATAGGATTAGTAAACAAGATATTTACTAGAAATGTAATGTTAATCTTCCGTGGTGGGAGAGTTCTAGTTAATCTCAACTCCTTCAATCCTTACTTATCTTTGATTCTGTTCTTACTGAATAAGGAGTCCTTCTCCTTATCATTTTGCAATCTTTTCGATCAGGAGATATCTCTTATTTCCCAGATTTCGTGTATCTCCTGCATGTGCACCTCACGTGCCTTTAACTCTGTGTGTGTCTATGTCTCCCAGTGATGGACCAGGTTCATCTTTGAGTTCCTTTGTCAATATTGAAAACCATTCAATTTCTTGGGCCAACAATGATGAAGCCTAAGGCTAGTTATACATACACTTTGGATGATAAACGAAAGATCTGTGTCTGGGTTAGGAATTTGAAGATGCCCGATGGCTATGCGTCAAACTTATCCAGGTGTGTTGACATGAAAGAAGGAAAGTTGATGTATATGAAAAGCCACGATTGTCACATTTTCTTGGAATCATTAATTCCTATTGCGTTTAGTTCATTGCCTGAGAGAATATGGAAATTCATCACAGAGATAAGCTTGTTTTCAGGGACTTGTGCTCTAACGCTATCACGACCCTCAAATCCAGGCCAGTCGTGATGGAGCCTATCATGGAACTAGGCCAGCCAAAACTTCACTCAAATCATAATAAATTCCCATAAAAGTTTCCTTTAAACATTTATAAACAGAAAAATCTATACTGAACATTTAAATACAACTCCTGAGAACCCGGAGTCACTGGTCATGAGCATCTACATAAATATACAACTCAACAAAAATAAATTCTATATTATTAAACAAGAGAGGAAGCAGGACTGCGGATGAATGCAGCTACCTCGCAAACCTCCGAAAATATCTGGAACAAATAGACAGCTAACCCTGCCCTAACACCTGAATCTGCACAAAAGGTGCAGGGAGTAATGTGAGTACGCCAACTCAGTAGTAATGAAAATAAATCAGGTCTGAGCAGCAAGAAACACATGAATCAATGTCATCAAATCACAAGAGGCACATCCTCCCTTTCCAACAGTATAACATAGAATGTGAAATCATCATGTCTTAAATCATCTTCAGAAAAATCCTTTAAAGAATGTATATTTTTCAACTACTTCAACCGAAAGGTTTAGTACAAAAATGAAATGAATCATATAAAGGCTCCTCGGGTAAATCATATATCATAATCAGCCCCTCAGGCAAAACATGTATCATAATTAGCCCCTCGGGCATGCCTCACAGTCACTCATAATCAGCCCCTCGGGCATACCTCTCATCACTCGTAATCGGTCACTCAGAACCTCACAGTCACTCATGCCTCCTAATCACTCGTCACTCGGCACTCGGTAGGTATCTGTGCTCACTGAGGGTGTGTACAGACTCCGACTTCGGAGGGGCTCCTTCAGCCCAAGCGCCTGGGCTCACTGGGGGTGTGTAAAGACTCCGACTCCGGAGGGGCTCCTTCAGCCCAAGCGCTATTATAAAGTCACCTCGTGGCGTATCATGTCCACACAATCAAGCCCTCGGCCTCACTCAGCACCTCACCATCACTCTGTCCCTCGGCCACACTCAGCAAAACCACTCGAAAGGCCCCTCAGGAAAATCAGTAAAAACAGGGTACTCGACCCAAAACATCAGTTTAAATCTCAAAGTGGTGTAAATCATGCTGAGTTTCGAAAAACAATATGCACAATGATGCTGAGTGAAATCATCAACAAATAGTGAGGAAAACAGCAGTAAAAATCCCTCAAAGGGTCTAAACAGATCGGCACGAGGCCCCAAACACGACTTATAGCCCAAGTATTTCACAAATATTTGGAACATAATTTAACATAAGGTTTTGAGTAAATATGCAACCCATTAGTTGCCGAGGAGAGGACCTAGTCCAATCCAAAAATCAGTACGCACCACATACTCGTCATCTGACATGTGCGCC
>ML509154.1:197971-225621 GCA_005239535.1 Nicotiana rustica | reverse complement strand
CTCCGAATCTAGCCAAAACCAGTTTAACATCATTAATATATACTCAAGGAACACAACCCAATCGAAAATTATCAATTCATATAAAAATCTCGAAATTCGGAAAAACCCGAGCCCCAGGCCCACATCTCGGAATATGATAAAATTTGCATCACAAGAATCCTCATCCTCCCACGAGACCGTACATACCAAGAACATCAAAATCGGACCATAATTTCCCACTAAAATTGCCCAAAGAAATTCCTAACTTTTTACTCCCATTTTCTACTATTCTTACTTTAATCCTCCAAATACAAGCCTAATCCGAATTAAAATAGCATAGGAACGATGATAATAACCCGAGAACTTACCTTCACTGAAGAATCACAAATCCCCTCTCCAATCTGCCTTCAAAAGAGCTCCTCTCGCATGCAAAAATGGTGAAATGAAATGAAATGAATTTCACGGAGGGCCTTAATATACTGTTCTGCCAGTCATTTCCGCACCTGCGGACATTTAGTCGCACCTGCGGTCCCAGGTGCGCTCCTGCGGAATCCCACTTACCGGACAAAATTCCGCACCTGCGGAATTTCCCCTGCCTAGCCTTTTTCTCACCTACGACCTCGACCATCGCACCTGCGACATTGCACCTGCGGCTTCCAGACCGCAAGTGCGGTCAACACCAGAACTTCCACACAAGCAGTTATTGCTGCAAATTTCCAAGTCCAAAAACCCCGCCAACCATCCGAAATCAATCCTGAGCCCCTCGGGACCCCAACCAGACATACCAACACACCCCATAGAATTATTCCAACTTATTCAACCCTTCGAAACACCAAAAACAACACGAAAACACCAAAATTACATCAAATTCAAGCCTATGAACTTTGAAACTTCCGAATTTCGCCAACTACGCCGAAACCAACCAAAACACGTCGTTTGACCTGAAATTTTGCAGACACATCCAAAATGACATTACGAACCTGTTGCAACTTTTGGAATTCCATTCCGACCCTGATAGCTTATTTCCACCGCCAACCGGAAATCAACAAAAACTAACTTTCGCCAATTCAATCCTAATTCTACACCGGGCATCACTAAAATGTTATGAACACACTCCTAAGTCCCAAATCACCTAACAAAGCTATCCGAGCCATAAAATCTTCATTACGAGGTCGTTCACCAATAAGTCAACTCTCAGTTGACTTTCTCAACTATTAGGCTACCTTGAGAGACTAATTGTCTCAATGCTAACCATGACCACTCTGAACCCGAACCAACTGACCCAACACACATAAATGAAGCTGAACCACATAAAATGAAACAGAAATGGGGGAAACGGGGCTAAATTCTCGGAACGACCGGCCGGGTCGTTACATCCTCCCCCACATAAACAGATGTCAGTCCTCGAACGTGCCAAGAGTTGTTCTCCAACACTATCAAACTGTTACGCATCTTACCATGCACATACCCGGGGTGATCCCACGTCACCCTATCCCATATAGGTCCCATAGCACAATACAGTTGAAATTTTGAAATCCAAATCCAGGCCCATAACCTTAGAACCAATTTCCCACTTTTGAAATGATATATAAGATCCAAATTTCCATAACTATAAACTGATGAAATCACATAATACACTGTGTGACTCAAACACTCATAGAAATAACTCTTTAACCACAATAACTGCTCAGAACAACCCAATACCGGTACACGACCTCTTATCAAGAAATGACTCGCTCTAACACTTTCATATACTGCCGATGATGAAAGAAGCACGTAGAACTAACAACCATTCGCCCGATCAGTCAGACATGAAACTCCCCCTTCCCAACAGGAATTATAGAATATTTCGAAGCCGACTCCCGATATTTATCCTTCCAACTATGCTGCAGAAAATTCCAAAAATATTCATTCTAGGTCCAATGACCTCCTCTCATCCATCACAACCACCCTAATAACATGACATTAACCATTCGACACATCGATACAGTTCGAAGCCAAAACCTGTGCAACTTGGGCACTTAACAGCAACTTCCCAATGCAATCAGATTATATAAAAGATCCAAACGAGAGGACTGTCTTGCCATTAGCAATTACTATCACCATATCATACTAGAAGCCTGGCACACACCGCGAAAATCAAAAACACATTGATCGAATACCAAAAGGTCATACCCCTACATAACTCCACTCACTGCGCGACCTCATCCAACCGCTGGTCCACTTGAAATATTTCAAGACACCTTGCCCAAAATCAATAACCATTCAAAATTTGACATCAAGTACTCAAAGTGCATTGCCATAACCACAGGGGAAAACCGGACGATACCATGCCACCCGAAAGAGAAGCTATGTAACCAACACGCCTCAATCCCGTAACACCCAATTACTTACCTTACTCAAATCCAGCTATAAGGCCCAATTAGAACCGCACCATATGTGCATATAACCACTAATCACCACTTCTCGCAACACCGAAGGGTAACTCATAGATCACTCTAGAACATGAACAAACTCAATCACAATCGAATGGTACCTTCCTCAATAATAGAAATTTGGAGCCAACAATTTAGACCAGGTGCAGAACACGCACCCATATTAGCCTACCAGTGACCCTAAATTAACTCTGATCACCCACAACATGTAGATAACTTACCGAAAAGTCCATAATGACAGAATCATGGTACATACTAACATATGAATAGCTCAGCTCGAATCTTCACAGTTCACTTCCACAATATCATGTTTATGAGAACTCATAGTCTCGAAGTCCATGAAACGTACAGATTACCATATCTGACCACAACTCCACCGCTCGAACACATAACACATCCCAAATACTCACACATCCCACGAGGGATACTCCTATCATCCTTCCGTTTACCAAGCAACCTTGAATATCAGCAGTCGATCCAAAAATCGGGCGCCGCGATACCAATGAAGTACCCTTAACTCAAACACATTTCTCTTTCTGAAATAAATACCCTCATCAAGTCACACCAATTGGTGATATCATCTACCTAGTCATCTGAAACTGCCCATGCTGCCTAAGAATTTATGACCTTCCTTCCAGAACCAAACCGTGACCTCACATATGCAAATCTCAACTCCACCCAACACACCGCACACGCCATGCCAACCTAGGGATAAAACGGGAACTCTATGGTCCCTTCTTAGCCACAAGCAACTACGTACCCAACTAGACAAGAACTTCCATTGGATCCCCTTTAAAAACAAACTCACTACACACCACAAGAAAATATGCACCCTTAACCGCGGTAGAAACCATCAGGAACTATCCGGAATCCCATTTGCACATCACCAAACCATCAGGACTGAACTCTTTTGACTCAACCAAACTACGCATGCCACCAAAAATCCAAGAGCATTGCTAAGAAACACCCGAAAAACTCGTCACCTTAAGAACACCCAAAGAACTAATTGTATCCCTTACCATGCCGATCCGACCTACCACCAAGTTGCCCTGTTTACCCAAGTTCCTTCTGACTTACCTTCAAATTGATACTTCTCCTGTCGTAATACCCCAAATGTTCAACCCAGACTCACCACACGCGACCCAAGCATAAAACCATACCGTCTAAGGCCCATAAGAGACTGAATACTCCCTCGTTCATCCCCAAATGCACCACATTAGAAAAACTTACCCTAAAGAGACTTCTGCGAATCTAAAGCCATTACCTTCACCTTCGTGATACCGATATGTAGAATACCACATGTCTTGACATCCTCTAACGTAAATCTCAATCACACTGACCAATAGACAGAATCGACCTGACCTGTTTGCACACTAACATATAAGGAAAGTAATCCACTCACTTGAAATCACAAGCAAATTCATACACTACACACACTAGACCTTTTACAATTTCCACTAAATCATTCAATAGAACCCAATTTCCCAACAAAGTACATTACAACCTATATCGAAGAAATTTCCCTTACTCATGACATTTCCAGACTCTATACCTGTAGGTCATAACTTATTTACTAATATACCTCGAACTCAAACTAATACCACACATAATCATGTAATCAAATTATCAATAACGAACTCCCCCACTTGGCTCAAAGCCAAGGATCAAGACAACAAGACTATGCCCACACATTATCACTGCCACCATGCTGTGGTGGGGTTCAACTAAATTCTTCATCAGCTTATATGACCCAAACCATCTAACAGTCAAATCAATTGCCAATCTCGCATCCACCATCGTAATAGCCACGCCAACTTCCACAAGCGATCTGAACTCCAATTACAACATATATCTTTTACTGGTAGAAGAGAACTCATTACAAAACTACATAGGGACCATACACCCTATGACAACTCGCAGGAGATACCCCTGCCCTCTTAGCTTCAACTGCTACCTCTCCATTCACTTCTGAAGACCAAAACTATCACGCAATCACTACACCTTCCTGCATCTGAACACAACCAACGCCTACCATCGAGGCATCACAATACGCGGTAAAAACCTGACGCCGATGGCAGAACTAACATTGGAGTGGCGGTCACAGAACTCTCGAGCTTCTGGAAGCTCTACCCACACATGACTGACCACATGGATACCCTCACTGGACACCACGTGTCCCAAGAATGCTATTGAACTGAGCCAAACTTCATACTCGGAGAATTGGCATAGATCCTTTCCTCCCTTAATCCTTATAATGCCATCCTCAGATACTGAGTATGCTACTCCCGGCAACGCGAATATGCCAGGACGCCATCAATGAATAAAATAACAAGGAGCGCTAATACGGCTGGAATACACCGTCAATCAAATACATGAATGTTACTGGGGAAAGCGATCAACTCGGAAGACATCACCAGGAACTCACAACCCAATAGAAAAATCTGCTTCACTCCACAACTGCACAACATGAGAGGTCTTCCGACATATTCACAACTCAAGGTCACATACCAAATCGAGACAGAAATCAAACACTCAATAAATCTTACCATATTTCCAGCCAACCCTTTCGACATATTTCACAGTCTGAACACATCTAACCATCAATTCACACCCACCACATAGGCATCTAGTCACCAATTCTCATCAATAAGAACATGAACAGACATACAAGTCTAATTACATGTGCCCACACAACGTAAATCTCAGCAATCAAGGCACAGAATGAATCCGTCCTCAAGTCCTCCAGACTGGCCCATTACCAACATGCCAAAATCACATCTCACCCATGGAAGCCACAAGTCGTCGATTCACAGCTGATACCAGGCGTTCTCAGGTGCACTCGAATACATGGAAGGAATTCAAGAGTTACACTCTTGGCTGAATGCAATGGATTCACACGACAAGAATTTTAAGAATGTGAGATTTTCCTAAGGGTTCCGCAGCCTCTCGAAGATAAGTATAGACGTCTCCGTACCGATCCGCAAGACTCTACTAAACCTGCTCATGACCGGTTAGTCCTATGTAACCTAGCGCTCTGATAACAATCTGTCACGACCCCAAATGTAGGACAGTCTCGATGGCGCCTATCATGGAACTAGGCCAGCCAAAACTTCACTCAAATCATAATAAATTCCCAGAAAAGTTTACTTTAAACATTTATAAACAAATAAATCTATACTGAAAATTTAAATACAACCCCGAGAACCCGGAGTCACTGGTCATGAGCATCTACATAAATATACAACTCAACGGAAATAAATTCTATAATATTAAACAAGAGAGGGAGCAGGACTACGGACGCATCCAGCTACCTCGCAAACCTCCGAGAATCTCTGGAACAGATAGACAGCTCACCCTGCCCTAACACCTCAATCTGCACACAAGGTGCATAGAGTAATGTGAGTACGCCAAATCAGTAGTAATGAAAATAAACCAGGTCTGAGCACCAAGAAACACATGAATAAATGTCATCAAATCACAAGAGGCAAAACCTCTCTTTCTAACAGTATAACATAGATATGTGAAATCATCATGTCTTAAAAAAATCCTTTAAAGAATGTATATTTTTCAACAACTTCAACCGAAAGGTTTAGTATAAAAATGAAATGAATCATATAAAGGCCCCTCGGGCAAAACATATTTCATAATTTAGAGTGAAAGTAGTAAAATCATCAGTAGCCCCTCGGGCAAAACATATATCATAATCAGCCCCTCAGGAAAAAAAACATGTATCATAATTAGCCCATCAGGCATGCCTCACGGTCACTCATAATCAGCCCCTCGGGCATACCTCTCATCACTCGTAATCAGTCACTCAGCACCTCACAGTCACTCAGCACCTCACAGTCACTCAGCACCTCACAGTCACTCATGCCTCCTAATCACTCGTCACTCGGCACTTGGCACTCGGCACTTGGCACTCGGCACTCGGCACTCGGCACTCGGCACTCGGCACTCGGCACTCGGTAGGTACCTGCGCTCACTGGGGTTTCTACAGACTCCGTCTTCGGAGGGGCTCCTTCAGCCCAAGCGCCTGCGCTCACTAGGGGTGTGTACAGATTCCGACTCCAGAGGGGCTCCTTCAGCCCAAGCGCTAATATCAAGCCACCTCGTGGCGTATCATGTCCTCACAATCAAGCCCTCAGCCTCACTCAACACCTCACCACCACTTTGGCCCTCGGCCACACTCAGCAGAACCAATCGAAAGGCCCCTTGGGCGAATCAGTAAAAACAGGTTACTCGGCCTCAAACATCAGTTTAAATCTCAAAGTGGTGTAAATCATGCTGAGTTTCGAAAAACAGTATGCATAATGATGCTGAGTGAAATCATCAACAAATAATGAGGAAAACAGCAGTAAAAAGCCCTCAAAGGGTCAAAACAAATCGGCACGAGGCCCCAAACACGGCTTATAGCCCAAATATTTCACAAATCTTTAGAACATAATTTAACATAAGGTTTTGAGTAAATATGCACCCATTAGTAGCCGAGGAGAGGACAGAGTCCAATCCAAATATTAGTACGCGCCACATACTCGTCATCCGACATGTGCGCCTTTCTAAAATCAGTGAGAAATATGTAGTCCGGGGTTCCATACCCTCAGGACAAGATTTATAACCATTACTTACCTCTACCGGGCCACAACACTAGTCCGCTATGCTCAAGCCCGTCAAATTGGCTCCCGATTGCTCCGAATCTAGCCAAAACCAGTTTAACATCATTAATATATACTCAAGGAACACAACCCAATCAAAAATTATCAATTCATCCAAAAATCTCGAAATTCGTCCAAACCCGAGCCCCGGGCATCACAAGATCCTCATCCTCCCACGAGACCGTACATACTAAGAACATCAAAATCGGACCACAATTGCCCACTAAAATTGCCCAAAGAAATTCCCAACTCTTTCATCCCATTTTCTAATTTTCTTACTTTAATCCTAAAAATACAAGCCTAATCCGAATTAAAATAGCATAGGAACGATGATAATAACCCGAGAACATACCTTTACTGAAGAATCACAAATACCCTCTCCAATCTGCCTTCAAAAGAGCTCCTCTTGCATGCAAAAATGGTGAAATGAAATGAATTTCACGGAGGGCCTTTATATACTGTTTTGACAGACATTTCCGCACCCGTGGACATTTAGTCGCACCTGCGGACCCGCACCTGCTGTCCCAGGTGCGCTCCTGCGGAATCCCACTTACGGACTAAATTCAGCACCTGCGACTTCGCAGGTGCGGCCCAAACTTCGGACCTGTGGAACTTCCCCTGCCTAGCCTTTTTCGCACCTGCGACCTCGACCATCGCACCTGCGGCTTCCAGACCGCAGGTGCGGTCAAGACCAGAACTTCCACACCAGCATCTATTGCTGCAAATTTCCAAGTCCAAAATCCCCGCCAACCATCCGAAATCAATCCCGAGCCCCTCGGGGCCCCAACCAGACATACCAACACACCCCATAGAATTATTCCAACTTAGTAGACCCTTCGAAACACCAAAACATACACGAAAACAACAAAATTACATCAAATTCAAGCCTATGAACTTTGAAACTCCGAATTTTGCCAACTACGCCGAAACAAACCAAAACACCTCTGATTGACCTGAAATTTTGCAGACACATCCAAAATGACATTACGAACCTGTTCCAACTTCTGGAATTTCATTCTGACCCCGATAGCCTATTTTCCACCGCCGACCGGAAATCACCAAAAACTAACTTTCGACAATTCAAGCCTAATTCTACACCGGGCATCACAAAAATATTCTGAACACACTCCCAAATCCAAAATAACCTAACAAAGCTATCCGAGCCATAAAATCCGCATTGCGGGGTTGTTCACCAATAAGTCAACTCTCAGTTGACTTTCGACTATTAGGCTACCTTGAGAGATTAATTGCCTCAATGCGCACCATGACCACTCTGAACCCGAACCAACCGACCCAACACACATAAATGAAGCTGAACCACATAAAATGTAGCAGAAACGGGGGAAACTGGGCTAAATTCTCGGAACGACCGGCCAGGTCGTTACGAACGCATTATGGGATGAAAAACTAATTTTCATGGAAAGTATATTCCTTTAATCATAAATAAACTAGGGAAATTTTTTCCATGTTGTTTCTTCAATGTAATGGAACATCTCCCAATTCACCTTACACAAGAGGCACGACTTGGAGGACCGGTTCAATATAGATCGATGTATTCCTTCGAGAGGTAATGACCATTAACTATTTTCTGTTTATGTATTTTGTAAAAAGAATTCCTATCTAAAAGTGTGCTATGCAGGATGATGGGGAAATGTAAACGGACCATAAAACAAAAGTCCAAGATTGAGGGATCAATATGTGAAGCGTATCTAGTTAGAGAAACCTCTCATTTTTGTTCGTATTATTTTGAGAATCATGTTCCATGTTTGAGAAATAGGCTGAATCGACATGATAAAGGCGATAATGATCCTTTGACACCCCCAATATCCATATTCATTCAATTGGGTAGAGTTCAGAGAAGTCGTCAAAAAAGAAGATTGACTGATAAGGAAACAAATCGGCTATAACACATGTATAAATGAATTTCCCCGAAGTTCAACAATTTTACAAGTACGTTCGGAATTATACTATTGACCTATGTGCATAATCTATTCTTATTTTAACTGATAAACATTGTAAAATGTTTGACAGTTACTTTGTGAGTCAGTTTGGCCATGTTCATGTTTATCCTAGGGTTTCAGTGTGGGTTAGAGATTACGTAAGTGTTAATTAATATGTAAAAAAAATTCCATTATTTACACACTATATGATTTTATAACTTCTCGATTTTCTTCAACTCTATATAGGTTCATAATCCAAATAATGTTATATGTGATCCATGTTTCCGTGATGTAGCTTGGGGACCTACCCCTCAAGTCAAAATCATGTCTACATATTTTGTCAATGGGTACAAGTTTCATACGGAAGAATTGTCTAAGAATAAGAAAACCATTAATAACGGGGTATGGGTGAAAGGTGGTGATGGTGACTAAGGTGGGGATATTGATTATTATGGTGTGCTCCAGGAGATTTTAGAAATAGAGTATGTTTTTTCGATGCAAGTGGTTTGATCCCACACCAAATAGAGGTACAAAGGTACACCCACAATACAAAATAGTAGAAGTTAAGCACGCAAAGGAGTATGAAGCTATGATCCATCTGTTATAGCACAAAATGTGAAGCAAGTGTATTACGCTCCTTATCCATCGACGTGTAAAAATAAGAATGAATGGTGGGTAGTTAATAAAACTAAGCTAGTTGGAAGAGTGGAAGTCGAGGATTCACTAGTTGTAGCGTACCAAAATGAAACATCAAATGTACCTTGTGCCTTATCGCCCTCGTTTTGTTACCATCGTATGTACCTATCTTACCCACCAGTATTTACTGTCTATCTTTATTTTACAGTTTCATGATATGAATGTTGTCATGACGCAAATTTCCCCAACCTTCGGGATCGTGATGGCGCCTAACACCATATTTGCTAGGCAAGCCAATGTCAGAGTTCACTCGACTATTTCCGTTAATTAATCATTTAAACCGGATAGAAAAATTTTAAATTAAACTCGATCTAATGTCTTTCAATAAATAATTCCAAATATAAAATAAATAAACAATAAATTAAGCGAGCCACGAACTAATTAAATAAATCTAGAACTACCCTAGAGTCTGGTGTCACAATTCACGAACTACTAAAGAATACTACAAATACTGGGCAGGAAGAAATAGTGTAATTGTTCTGAATATACTAAAACAGTTTTATAAAAATAGGAGAAGACTCTCGGGATCTGCGAACACCGGCAGATATACCTCATATATCCGAATGAATAGATGGCTGCTCCAAAAATCTCTATTGCTGGCTAGTACCTGGATCTGCACAAAAGAGTGCAGAGTGTAGTATCAGTACAACCGACCCCATGTACTGAGTAAGTGTCGAGCCTAACCTCGACGAAGTAATGACGAGGCTACAGCGGAGCTTTAGCAATATAACCTATGACAATAATATATGAAGCAAAAAGGAAATCTAAACAAATAATTAAATACTACAACGACAATACAATATTCAGCCGCCTTTTCCAGGTCTGAGCTATAACCAATTCTAAAAAAAAATTCCAAGTTTCCAAACTTTAACTTTAAATAAAAGTAGTGCCAAAAATATGAGGAATAGTAAAATAAACATTTATGCTTTTCAAATCTTTATTTTCTCTGAAATTCAATAAAAATATAAATGTCCTCCATTATTTCTCCTTGTTTTGGCGTGCAACCCGCTCCCACTTGTTCACCCTTATTGATCCTCCCTAAATATATCACCCTTATTACTCCTGTTGCGGCGTGCAACCCGATCCCACCTGTCCACCCTTATCACTCCTTGTTGCGGCGTGCAACCCGATCTCACCAGACATCTCATATCAATTTATTCATAAATTTCACAATTTATGCCAAGCCTTTCACAATATTTTTGTCTCATCAATTATAAATAAGAAGATGTATTTTTCTCATAACTTCATCAATATCCTCTCAACCATGAAACCAACAGGAACATAAATTTGTATATATATCTCGTAAAAACAATACCAAACCGTTCAACCGTTTTGTACCACAAGGGACCCAGCTAAAACAACCAATATTCTATCCAGAATAACCACAACAATATTTAACAACAAAATAACAAGGCCAAGTAGTCATAGAAACAATAATGAACACAGAACAATTAAGACAAGAATCAATTAAGTTGGGAACGGGAAAGGGATCATGTTTAACAGGAAATTTGGTGGAGCATAGATACTCGTCACCTCACCTATACATCAAACACATGTATTTTACATAGCAAATAAGTGGGGATTCCTATTCCCTCAAGTCAAAGTTAGATCAAACACTTACCTCAATTTCGCAGGTCACTCACTGCTCAATTATGGCTTTTCCTTTATAATCTTGCTCTAACTTGCTCGAATCTAATCATAATTAACTCAATATAATTAATTAAGGCTAAAGGAATTAGCTTTATTGAAAATTACAATTTTTCCTAAGTTTTCTCAAAAAAAGTGAAAACCTGACACCGGGCCCGCTTGGTATGAACTCGGGTTTCGTACCAAATTATGTTTGCCAATTCAACCATGAACTTAAATATACAATTAGTTTCGAAATCCGACCTCAATTCGAAGTAAAGATTTGATTTTTACAAAATTTTCTAATTCTACCAAACCCTCAATTTTTACATTGAAAATTCGTAGTTGTTGATTTAAAAGTGATGAAAACCAATGAGTAATTGAAAGAGTAAAGTTTAGAATTGATTACCTATGACTTGGGGATGATATTTGGTGAAGAAATTCGTTCTTAGGGATGTGGGGTTCGAAAATTTGAAGAAGAAGAAGAAGTCTGCCCGTTTTATAGGTATTTTTCTACTAGCTATTCTGCCTCGTTTATCGTGCCAAATGATCCTGAAACTCGATTTTAATGCCTCCAATGGATTCCTTGTGAAATTATTGTCAAGTTAGGGTTTTCAATCACTCAATTTGACCTCATAATGAAGGAGATATGTAGATTTTTATATTTGCAAATAGTACAGATTTTTAATACGCCGTTAGTGGGAATTTCGTAATTAACCTGAAAAATCTGGCAACCTTAAAAAATTGACCATAAAATCCTCATACGAAGTCCAAATTAAATGATTCTTTTTGCTACGGGTCCGTAATTACGATACGGATCTAATAATTCATTCAAAACATAAATCGGAGCTCATTTATTCAATATGATATCATTTATGCTTGAAGAAACGACGTCGAAGCATAAGAAAGAACGAGCGCAACACAACCCAAACATATTTGAAACTCACCCGAGCCCTCGGGGTTCTAAACCAAGCATGAACGCAAGTCTAAAATCATCATACGGACTTGCTTGTGCGATTAAATCAGGAAAATAACATGTAAAACTATGAATTAAACCTCAAAACTCATTATTTTTCTCAAGAACACTTAAAGTTCACTATTTATCAACCGGACGTCCGATTCACATCAAATAAATTCCGATTCTCACAAAATTTCGCAGACAAGGCCTAAACGATTTTAAACGGTTTCGAGATTTGGAACCAAAATATGAGCCTGGTACCAACGGTTTCAAACGTTAATTCATTTCTTTATTTCATTCAGCAAAACAATTTCATTCAAAAATTGATTTCTAAGTCTTGGGACCTCGGAATTCATTTTCGGGAATACGCCCGAGTCCCATATTTTACTGTGGACCTCTCGGGATCGTTGGAACACAGATCCAAATCCGTTTACTCAAAATGTTTACCAAAGTCAACTATAATAAAATTTAAATTCTAAAAATCACTATTTCTCATATTTTCACGCAAAAGCTTTCCGGTTTCACGCTCGGATTGCGCACGCAAATCGAGGTATTTAAAATTAGTCTTTTTATGGCTATTAAGCATAGAATAGAGTCTAAATTCATAAAATGACCCCTTGGGTCATCACAATCTCCACCTCTAAAACAAATGTTCGTCCTCGAACGGACATAGAAAATTACCTGAATTGACGAACAAGTGTGGATCTCTACTCTGCATGTCCGACTCAGACTCACAAGTAGCTGCCTCAACGGGCTGGCCTCTCCACTGCACTCAGACTGAAGGATAAATCTTAGATCTCAACTGACGAACCTGCCGGTCTAAAATGGCTACCGGCTCCTCCTCATAAGTCAAGTCTTTGTCCAATTGGACAGAGCTGAAATCTAACACGTGGGACGGGTCACCATGATATTTCCAGAGCATAGACACATAGAATACTGGATAAACTGAGGATAACCCTTGAGGCAATGCAAGTCTGGGGAGGTTATAAGCTACCTCCGCCACTCTATCAAGAATCTCAAATGGCCCGATATACCTAGGGCTCAACTTACCCTTCTTCCCAAATCTCATAACACCCTTCATGGGCGACACACGAAGCAGTACTCTCTCTCCAACCATGAATGCCACATCACGAACCTTACGATCGACATAACTCTTTTGCCTAGACTGATCTGCACGAAGTCTCTCTTGAATAATCTTGACCTTATCTAAGGCCTCCTGAACTATGTCTTTACCCAACAACTAAGCCTCTCCCGGCTCAAACCATCCAACTGGCGATCCGCACCGTCTATCACATAACACCTCATAAAGATCCATCTGAATGCTCGACTGATAATTATTATTACAAGAAAATTTTGCTAACGGCAAGAACTGATCCCACTAACCTCCAAAGTCAATAACATAAGCGTGTAGCATATCCTCCAATATTTGAATGGTACGCTCAGACTGCCTGTCAGCTGAGGGTGAAATGTTGTACTCAACTCCACTCGGGTACCTAACTCATGCTGAACTACCTTCCAAAAGTGCGAAGTAAACTACGTATCCCGGTCAAAATTGATAGACACAAGCATACCATGAAGGCGAACTATCTCCCGAATATATAACTCAGCCAACTGCTCTGAAGTATAAGTACTTGCCACAGGAATGAAATGTGCTGATTTAGTCAACCTATCCACAATAACCCAAACCGCATCAAATTTCCTCTAAGTCTGTGGGAGCCCAACAATGAAGTCCATAGTGATACGCTCCCAGTTCCACTCAGGAATCTCTACATGCTGAAGCAAACCACCGGGTCTCTGATGCTCATACTTTACCTGCTGACAATTTAAGAAACTAGCCACCTACGCAACAATGTCCTTTTTCATCTTTCTCTACTAGTAATGCTGCCTTAAGTCTTGGTACATTATGGCTGCACCAGGGTGAGTCGAATGCTTAGAACACCGAGCCTCCTCAAGAATCAACTCACGAAGGCCATAAGCATTAGGCACACATAACCGACCTTGCATCCTCAAAACGCCATCAACTTCAACTGTAACCTGCTTGGAACCACCATGCCGAACTGTGTCCCTAAGGACCATCAAATACGGGTCATCATCTTGCCGCTCCCGGATGCGCTCAATTAGAGAAGACCAAGCGACTGTACAAGCTAGAACACTGCTGGGAAAAATATCCAACCTCACGAACTGATTAGCAAATGTCTGAATCTCTGAAGCCAACGGTCTCTCACCAACTGGAATATACGCAAGGCTGTCCATACTCACCGCCTTTCTACTCAATGCATCGGCCACCACATTGGCCTTCCCTGGGTGATACAATATGGTGACATCATAATCTTTTAGTAACTCTAACCATCTTATCTGCCTCAAATTTAGATCTTTCTACTTGAATAAGTACTGGAGACTATGATGGTAATAAAAACCTCACACGGCACGTCATAAAGATAGTGCCTCCAAATTTTAAATGCATGAACAATGGCTGCCAACTCTAAGTCATGAACAGGGTAATTATTCTCATGGACCTTCAGCTGCCGAGACGCATATGCAATCACCTTACCATCATGCATTAATATTGTACCTAATCCAATACGAGATGCACCACAATACACCATGCACAATCCTGAAACTGTGGGCGTCACCAACACTGGCGCCGTACTCAAATCNCACCACAATACACAGTGCACAATCCTGAACCTGTGGGCGTCACCAATACGGGCGCCGAAGTCAAATCCATCTTGAGCTTCTGAAAGTTCCACCCACACTCGTCTGACCATTTGAATGGAACACCATTTCGGCTCAATATGATCTTAATAGTTGTTCATAATCAATTACAGAATCACCCAATAAATTCACATAATGATAATACCCTTTCTACCCTTCACAATACTGATAATGAGATGTGATTCATGAAGACCTCATAATTATATACCCGAATTAAGTGTTTCAATTAACGCCATGTGGGCGTGCACATATCTCGTAGGTCAAAACTCCATAATTATAACACGGATTTGGAAAATTATGCATAGTTAATTAATTTATTTATTTACTCATTATTAGTATTACTTTTAATATTATTGATTCATTTATTATTATGATTATCATCATTATTTTATACATAAATTGTTGAATAAGCCTAACAAGCATGACTCCCTACTAGTACTATAGTAAAAGTTTAATTCACAAGGGAGAATTTAAACATAATAATTTCCCTCACAAGGACCTCGTCCTTACATAACATCCACCGCGGCTCGTAAACCAATTTAAACATCTCAAATCATATTCAAATGCAAGGATCTCGTCCTCAATTCTGAATCACAAGCAACATGCGTATCGTGCCAATCGAAAAATTCCATTTCCTTCCATCAAATATTTTCCGTTAAACAAAATTACAACACGTAATGGTAGACACAATTATCTCCATAGAATTTCTCAATACAAGTATCACATAAGTAGATTTTGGAGTTACGAGGCTCACCCGAGAGTGAAGCATATTGGAAGAATTTTATTAGATATGCATAACCGTATTAAGTTCAGGAAATCATCACTTTATAATAATTGGAGATTGTTCTTGTAATGACACCATTCAATGTAATGACCTCAGCCATACCATAGAAAATATATCAACGTGATGGGTCTTCACCTCTAGGAATCTAACCTCCACTTTCGATATTACGACTCTTTTTTCCCTAGCTGGTCATGTGAGTTGAGTTATAACTGCAGTGGGGCACGTAGCCTGGTTGTTCTGATGAAATATGACTCTCTACAGTCTAGGATAATTTCTTAACTCGTAGAAATGAAGTATCAACCTGCCCTGAGTCATACAAAAATTTTACAATCATATTTGAGTCCTTTGACGAGTCTGTGAACTTTCTCTCTGGCTATATGAACCGAAGTAGGAGTATGACGTCCTGACTTATCGAACTTGATGGCATATTCTGACACCATCATATGACCTGACGCAACCGTTCAAATTTTATGCGCCACGTATTATGGAGAGTTCGAGAAAAAATCTTTCAAAAGCATTTATGAGAACTGAGTCAACTAGTTTATGTTGCACTGGTTGGTCATCCTCTTCGTAGGCTTGCCTCAACCACCGGCAACCAATTTCTCCTTTACCATGTTGACTCAACACCGTTGGGCTACCCCACTTATTCATACACTCTTCTTTCTTCTTTTGGGTTAACTCTCATCTCTATTGACACACAATGATCACAAAAGTAGAGCTCTATACCGATAAATCTTGGCACGAACCATGTAGTCTAGAAGCTTGATAATCATTATACTCCCTCTGGAGCACCCCAAAATCCGCAACTGTGACTTCCGCGCTGAGTAGCCCTGATTTAAAGTTGTTTGGATAACTCCTTTGGTACTGAGGTATAGGGTTATTAAGGAGGCAGACATACCGCAACTCCCAGCTTTATCTCTTGAAAAATCTCAGGCCTTTTACATTCCAAGCAAAAATCGATATAACACATGGCCCCACAATCTATTCCTTGACGTTGGACTCCCCCACTTGACACAAAGTCCTAGGTCACAACGTTTGATAATACACAATGTTAAACTTCACAGCTCATATAAATCAACCTTGTTGCCTTCAACTTTGTGATGACCCAAGGGGTCATTTTATAAAATTAGACTAAGTTCCATGCTAAATAACCATAAAAAGAAAATAAATTAAATACCTCAATTTGTGTGCGCAGTCCGGGCATGAAACCAGAAAGCTTTTATGTGAAAATATGAGAAATAGTGATTTTTAGAATTTAAATTTGATAAAAGTTGACTTTGGTCAACATTTTAAGTAAACAGACCCGGATTTGTGTTCTGATGATCCTGGAAGGTCCGCAATACAATATGGGACTCGGGCGTATGCCCGGAAATGAATTCCGAGGTCCCAAGCCTTAGAAATCAATTTTTGAAAGAAATTGTTTTGCTGAAATATTTGTGAATTAAAGAAAAGAAACAATGCTAAAAATCATTGGTATCGAGTCCGTATTTTTGTTCCGGAGTCTGGTACAGCTTTGTATGATATTTAAAGGTTAACTGTGAAATTTGGTGAAAACGGAGTTCGTTTGACGTGATTCGGACATTCGATTGAGAAATTATGAACTTTAAGAGTTTTTGTTGAAAATGATGAGTTTTGAGGTTTAATTCATAGAATTTACATGTTATTTTAGTGATTTTATCGCACGAGCAAGTCCTTATGATATTTTTAGACTTACGTGCATGATTTGTTTGGAGACCCGACGGCTCGAGTGAGTTTTGGATAGGCCACAGGGTGTTTTTTACTTTAAATGAAATGCTGGTTTTCCATTGCTGGTGTGCCTGGAATTTCTACTGTGTGATCGCATGGCCCTATCCGCAACCGCACAGTGCAAGCTCTGGGGGGCCCAGATTTGTACTGTGCGACCGCACAGTTCCTCCCGCGATCGCAGTAGCCAACCTCCCCTACCATGTTCGAACGCACAACCCTCCCTGCGAACCCACTGCTCAAGTCCCTCATACCCTGTGCGATCACAACCCATTTAATGCTATCGCATAGAGCCCCAGCCCAACCACTATAAATATCGAATTAAAATCGAGTACAACCCTTTCTTCTCCAATTTCTTGAGGTTCCAGCCCTAAAAACGAGTTTTCTTCAACAATCTTCATCCTCAATTCATAGGTAATCAATTACAAACCTTGTTCTTTCAATTCCTTACTATTTTGCATAACTTTTAAAGCAAAAACAAAGAATTTTCATGGTAAAAAACTAGGATTTGGGTAGAATTAGGGAGTTTTGTAAAAATTAAATTTTTATATCAAAGTAAGGTCGGATTTCAAAACTAATAGCATATTTGGGTTCGTGGGTGAATGGGTAAACATAATTCGGTCCGAACCCCGAGTTTAGACCAAGCGGGCCCGGGGTCGGGTGTTCACTTTTTTTGAGAAACTTAGGAAAAGTTATATTTTTTTATAAAGTTAGTTCCTTTAGCAATAGTTAATGACATTAAGTTAATTTGTATTAGATTCGAGCAATTTAGAGGTGAATTCAAAGGGAAAAGCAATAATTGATCAGTGAGTGGCCTACGGAATTGAGGTAACTGTTTGGTCTAACTTTGTCTTGAGGGATAGCACTCCCTACTTGTTTTCTATGTAAAATGCATGGGCGTGGTGACGAGTATCTATGCACCACCCAAATTGTTTGTTAAACATGATCCCCTTTCCCCTTCCCCACTTATTTGATCATTGTCTTAACTGTTATATGTTCATTATTGTTTCTATGACTATTTGGCGTTGTTGAATTGTTGTTAGTTATTGTTGTGACTATTTGGAAAGAGTGTTGGTTGTTTGAGCTGGTTTCCTGGTGATATAAACAAGGTTGAGAGGTTTGGTATTGTTTTTATGAATTAAAGGTACTTATATTTGATACTCCTGTTGGTTTCATGGTTGAGAGGTTATTGATGAAGTTATGAGAAAAATGCAGTTTATTAATTATAATTGTTGAGACAAAATGTGAAAGGCTTGGCCTGAATTGTGAAATTTTGAATAAATTGATATGATATGTTTGGTGGGAGCGGGTTGCACGCCACAACAAGGAGTGATAAGGGAGGACAGGTGGGATCGGGTTGCACGCCGCAACAGGAGCAATAGGGGTGATATTTTAGGGAGGAGCAATAAGGGAGGACAAGTGGGAGCGAGTTGCACGTTGCAACAAGGAGCGATAAGGGAGGACATTTATATTTACTGATTTTTACAGAAAAAGAAAATAAAAGTTTTGAAAAGTTAAAAGGTGTATTTTACTACTCTTTAAATATTCTTTCCCTATTTTTATTCAAGGTTAAAGTTTGGAATTTTGAAGAGTTATTTGAGAATTGGTTATAGCTGAGTTATTTTATTTTGTTGCAGCACTTATTTATTTATTTGTTTAGAATTCTTTTTGGCTTTATTATTTATTGTTGTTATCGATTATATTGTTAAGCCCGACTTAGCCTCGTCACTACTTCGCCGAGGTTAGGATCGGCACTTACTCAGTACATGGTGTCGGTTGTACTGATACTACACTCTGTGCTCTTTTGCACAGATCCAAGTACTAGTCAGCAGTAGAGGATTCCAGGACAACCACCCGATTCATTTGGAGACACGAGGTAAATCTGCCGGCGTTCGCAAATTTCGAGAGTCTTCTCCTATTTTTACATACACTATTTTATATCATTCAGAACAGTTACACCATTTCTTTCAACCATTATTTGTAGTATACTTTAGTAGTTCGTGGATTGTGACACCATACTGGGTAGTTCTAGATTTATTTATATGATTAGTTTTGTCGCTTGTTTTAAATAGTTAATTGGTATGTTTCTCTTTATTACATTGGGAATCATTCTTTAAAAGTCAATAGACTCAGTTTACTTTAGATTATTTTATTATGTCTAAACGGATAAATAATGCAAAGTAGTTAATCGAATTATGACATTGGCTTGCCTAGCATGTGTGGTGTTAGGCACCATCACGACCTCTAAGGTTGGGATTTTGGGTCGTGACAAGTTGGTATCAGAGCACTAGGTTTACTTAGGTCTCACAATCCCCGAACAAGCTTAGTAGAGTCTCAAGGATCGGTACGGAGACGTCTGTAGTTATCTCTCAGAGGCTATTGAGTTAGGAAACAACTCCCTTTTTATTTCTGTTCTATCATAAGATTCTTGTATCTCAAATACTGATTTGGATTCTTCTATTCTCTCACAGATGGCGAGAACACGTGCCTCATCTTCCGCTGACTAGAATTCCGGACTTCCAGCAGCAGCAGCTCCTACTAGGGTCAGAGGTCGAGGCCATGCCAGAGGCCAAGGCAGGGGCAGGACTCAGCCCGTTGCTCAGGCAGCAGCCCCAGCTGCGGAACCTCAGATTGAGATGATGAGGGGGTTCTGACTCAGACTGTTCCAGCGGGGCCAGCTTAGGTTCCCGAGGGGTTTATTGCCACCCCGGTCCTTCAGGATGCTTTGGTCTGTTTAGTGGGCTTGATGGAGAGTGTGGCCCAGACCGGCACATTCCTTGTTGCAGCATCCGTATCTCAGGCTGGAGGTGGGGTCCAGACTCCTTCCACCCACACTCCAGTCCAGACTACTCCTCATGTTCAGACCCAATAGCCAATCCCGTTGCAGTAATTCAGCTAGTTGCAGCAGTGTCGCCCGCTAATGGGGCAGCCATGTCATTGGATGCTTTGTGGAGACTCGACAGGTTCATTAAGCTATTTCTTGTCCATTTCAGTGGTGCTACTTCAAAGGATCCTCAGAAATATCTGGATAGATGTCATGAGGTTTTGTGTAATATGGGTATTCCGGAGACCAATGAGGTCGATTTTGCGGCTTTTCAGATGACTGGTTCTGCCAAGCAATGGTCGAGGAAGTATTTGTTGACTAAGCCAGTTGGATCACCTTCTCTGACTTGGGATGAGTTCTCTTATCTCTTTTTGGATAAATGTTTACCTGTACTACTCGAGAGGATAAGTGTCGTCAGTTTGAGCGACTTCAGTAGGGTAACATGACTGTGACTCTGTAGGAGACTCGTTTTGTGGATCTGGCTAGATATGCTATTCTTGTATTTCCCACAAAGAGGGAGAGGGTCAGAACGTTTATTGATGGCCTTGCTCAGCCTATTAGGTTGCAGATGGCCAGGGAAACAGGGTCCAAGATTTCTCTTCAGGATGCAGTTAATATAGGTAGGAGGGTTGAGTCAGTTCTTAGGATGGGAGGTCAGGGGTCAGACAAAAGACCTCGCCATTCCAATAGATTCACTGATGCCTCGTCTGGGGTGGAGATACTCAGGGTAGAGGCCAATCTTCTAGGCCATTTAATTCAGCACTCCATACGTCCCATGGTGTTTCATGAGGTCGTGGCTCTTACTTGCCTAATCCTGATCAGTCAGCCCCAATTAGAGCACCTCCTCTTCAGATTTATTAGCGTGGTCAGCCAGTTCGTCAGGGTCAGCCTCAGTATCAGGATGTTTGTTATGAGTGTGGTGAGTATGGGCACATTCGGTTGTCTTGTCCGAAATTCTTGCGTAATCAGCCTCAGTACGAGAATTCTCATGCCATAGTTCCGGCACCAGCTGTAGCACCACCTGCCCAGCTAGCTAGGGGTAGGGGTCAGGTAGTCAGAGGTAGAGGTCATAATGTTAGAGGTGGAGGTCAGCATGCTAGAGGTGGTGGTCAGCCCGTTAGAGGTGGAGGACCACATGTCAGGGGTCCTCCCGATGACACAGTTCAGGGTGGTGGGGCGCAACCCCGACTATATGCATTTCTAGCCAGGCCTAAGGCAGAGTCCTCTGATTCTGTTATTACAGGTATTATCTCAGTTTGTGATAGAGCTGCTTCAGTTTTGTTTGATCCGGGGTCTACTTACTCGTATGTTTCATCCTATGTTTCCTCGTATTTGAATGTGCCCCATAATTCCTTGAGTGTTCCTGTTTCTGTGTCTACACCGGTGGGGGATGCTATCGTGGTAGATCGAGTATACCGTTCGTGCGTGGTAGTCATAGAAAGTCTTGAAACTAGTGTGGATCTTTTACTTCTAGACATGGTTGAGTTTGATGTTATATTGGGCAAGGATTAGTTGTCGCCCTATTATGCCATCTTAGACTGTCACGCCAAGACAGTTACTTTAGCATTGCCGGGGTTGCCTCGATTTGAATGGAAAGGGACCCCTGGTCATTCTCCCAGCCGGGTAATTTCATATGCTAAGGCTCGCCGCATGGTGGAGAAAGGGTGTTTAGCTTATTTTGCTCATATTCATGATTCTGATGCTGAGGTTTCTTGTACAGAGTCAGTTCCTATCGTGCGTGAGTTTCCTGAGTTATTCCCTGCAAACCTGTCGGGTATGCCACCCGACAGGGATATTGATTTTTATATTGATGTGGCTCCGGAAACTCAGCCCATTTCCATTCCTCCATATCGGATGGCCCAACTAGAATTGATAGAACTAAAAGAACAGTTGCAAGACTTGCTATATAAGGGTTTCATAAGACCCAGTGTCTCACCTTGGGGTGCACCGATTTTGTTTGTAAAGAAGAAAGATGGGTTGATGAGAATGTGTATAGATTACTGGCAGCTGAATAAAGTTACTATCAAGAATAAATATCCGTTTCCAAGAATTGATGACCTATTTGATCAGCTTCAGGTTGCTAAAGTATTTTCGCTAAGTGATTTGAGGTCAAGCTATCATCAGCTGAAGATTTAGGCATCCGATATTCCTAAGACGTCCTTTCGGACGAGGTATGGGCATTATGAATTTTTGGTTATGTCTTCTGGGTTGACTAATACTCCATCGGCCTTTATGGACTTAATGAATCGGGTTTACAAGCCCCATCTGGACTCTTTTGTGATCGTGTTCATTGATGACATTCTTATGTATTCCCGCAGCCGGGAAGAGCATGAGCAGCATCTCCGTATAGCACTCCAGACTTTGAGAGATAATCAGTTGTATGCCATGTTTTCTAAATGTGAGTTCTGGTTGGATTCAGTAGCCTTTTTGGGTCATATTGTATCAGCTGAGGTTATTCAAGTTAATCCGAAGAAGATAGATGCATTCAAGAACTGGCCTAGACCCACCACAGCCACGGAGATTAGGAGTTTCTTGGGTTTGGCCGGTTACTACGGTTGTTTTGTGGAAGAGTTTTCATCCATAGCAGCCCCAATGACTAAATTGACTCAGAAAGGTGCCCATTTAAATGGTCAGATGAGTACAAGGCAAGCTTTCAAAAGCTCAAGACAACCTTGACTTCAGCACCGGTGTTGGTGTTACCATCATGTTTGGGTTCTTTCATGGTGCATTGTGATGCTTCTAGAGTTGGTCTCGGAGCAGTGTTGATGCAGGACAAAAGGGTGATTGTGTATGTGTATCGTCATTTGAAAGTCCATGAGAAGAATTACCATGTTCATGACTTAGAGTTGGCGGCTATTGTTCATGCTTTAAAAATTTGGAGGCATTATCTTTATGGCGTGCCGTGTAAGATTTTTACTGACCATCGTAGCCTCCAGTACTTATTCAAGCAGAAAGATCTAAATTTGAGGCAGCGGAGGTGGTTAGAGTTGTTAAAGGATTATGATGTCACTATATTGTATCACCCGGGGAAGGCCAATGTGGTGGCCGATGCTTTGAGTGAAAGGCGGTGAGTATGGGCAGTCTTGCGTATATCCCAGTTGCCAAGAGACCGTTGGCTTCATACATTCAGACTTTGGCTAATTAGTTCATGAGGTTGGATATTTCTCCCCGCATTGTCCTAGCTTATACTGTCGCTCGGTCTTCTCTAATTGATCGTATCTGAGAGCGGCAGGATTATGACCCACATTTGATGGTCCTTAGGGACACCGTTCTGCAAGGGGATGCCAAGCAGGTTACAGTTAGAGATGATGGCGTTTTAAGGATGCAGGATAGGTCGTGTGTGCCTAATGTTGATGGCCTATGTGAATTGATCCTTGAGGAGGCTCACAGCTCCAAGTATTCTATTCACCCAGTGCAGCAAAAATGTACCAAGATTTGAAACGGAATTATTGGTGGAGAAGGATGAAAAAGGACATCGTGGCTTATGTGGCTCGTTGCTTAAATTATCAGCAGGTAAAGTATGAGCATCAAAGACCTGGTGGTTTGCTTCAGCAGATAGAGATTCCTGAGTGTAAGTGGGAACGTATCACTATGGACTTCGTTGTTGGGCTTCCATGGACTCAGAGGAAATTCGATGCGGTTTGGGTTATTGTGGATAGACTGACTAAGTCAGCACACTTCATTCATGTGGCCAGTACTTATACTTCAGAGCGGTTGGCTGAGTTGTATATTCGGGAGATTGTTCTCCTTCATGGGGTACCCGTGTCTATCATTTCTGATCGGAGTACGCAATTTACTTCGCACTTTCGGAGTGCAGTTCAGCGTGAGTTGGGTACCCGAGTGTAGTTGAGTACATCATTTCACCCTCATACAGACATCAGTCCGAGCGTACCATTCATATATTGGAGGACATGCTCCGCTCTTGTGTTATTAATTTTGGAGGTTCATGGGATCAGTTCTTGCCATTAGCGGACTTTGCTTGTAATAATAGTTATCAGTCGAGCATTCAGATGGCTCCTGATGAGGCGTTATATGGTAGACGGTGCAGATCACCAGTTGGATGGTTCGAGCCAAGAGAGGCTCAGCTGTTGGGTACCGACTTAGTTCAGGAGGCCTTAGATAAAGTCAAGATTATTCAGGAGAGACTTCGTGCAGCTCAGTCTAGGAAAAAGAGTTATGCCGATCGTAAGGTTCGTGATGTAGCATTCATGATTGGAGAGAGAGTATTGCTTCGTGTGTCATCCATGAAGGGTGTTATGAGGTTTGGGAAAAGGGGCAAGTTGAGCCCTAGGTATATCGGGTCGTTTGAGATTCTTGATAAGGTGGGGGAGGTAGCTTACAGACTTGCATTGCCTCCACGGTTATCCTTGGTTCATATGGTATTCCATGTGTCTATGCTCCGGAAATATCATGGTGACTCGTCCCACGTGTTAGATTTCAGCCATATCCAGTTGGACAAGTACTTGACTTATGAGGAGGATCCGGTAGCTATTTTAGACCTGCAGGTTCGCCAATTGAGATCTAAGAGTTTTCCTTTAGTTCGAGTGCACCAGAGAGGCTAACCTATTGAGGCAGCTACTTGGGAGTCTGAGTCAGACATGCAGAGTAGAAACCCACACTTGTTCGCCACTTCAGGTAAAGTTCTATGTTTGTTCGAGCACGAACGTGTGTTTTAGAGGTGGAGATTGTGATGACCCAAGGGGTCATTTATAATTAGACTTTGTTCCACAGTGCAAGCTTAGGGGGCCCTAGATTTGTACTGTGCGAGCGCATAGTTCCTCCCCCGATCGCAGTAGCCAACCTCCCCTACCCTGTGTGAACGCATATCCCTCCCTACGAACACACTACTCAAGTCCCCCATACCCTGTGCGATCGCAACCCATTTAATGCGATCGCATAGAGACCTAGCTCAGCCATTATAAATATTGAACTAAAATCGGGCAGAACCCTTTCTTCTCCAATTTTTCGAGGTTCCTGCCCTAAAAACAAGTTTTCTTCAACAATCTTCATCCCCAATTCATAGGTAATCAATTCCAAACCTTGTTCTTTCAATTCCTTACTATTTTGCATTACTTTTAAAGTAAAAACAAAGAAATTTCATGGTAAAAATCTAGGATTTGGGTAGAATTAGGGAGTTTTGTAAAAATTGAATTTTTATATCAAATTAAGGTCCGATTTCAAAACTAATAGCATATTTGGGTTTGTGGGTGAATGGGTAAACGTAATTTGGTCCGAACCTCGAGTTTAGACCAAGCGGACCCGGGGTCGGGTTTTTACTTTTTTTTAGAAAACTTAGGTAAGTGTTTGGTCTAACTTTGGCTTGAGGGAATAGGACTCCCCACTTGTTTGCTATGTGAAATGCATGGGCGTGGTGTATAGGTGTGGTGACGAGTATCTATGCACCACCCAAGTTGTTTGTTAAACATCATCCCCTTTCCCGTTCCCCACTTATTTGATCATTGTCTTAACTGTTATATGTTCATTATTGTTTCTATGACTATTTGGCCTTGTTGAATTGTTGTTAGTTATTGTTGTGACTATTAGGAAAGAGTGTTGGTTGTTTGAGCTGGTTTCCTGGTGATATAAACACGGTTGAGAGGTTTGGTATTGTTTTTATGAATTAAAGGTATTTATATTTGATATTACTGTTGGTTTCATGGTTGATAGGTTATTGATGAAGTTATGAGAAAAATGCAGTTTATTAATTAAAATTGTTGAGACAAAAGTATTGTGAAAGGCTTGGCCTGAATTGTCAAATTTTGAATAGATTGATATGATATGTCTGGTGGGAGCGGGTTGCACGCCACAACAAGGAGTGATAAGGGTGGACATGTGGGATCGGGTTGTACGCCGCAACAGGAGCAATAAGGGTGATATTTTAGGGAGGAGCAATAAGGGAGGACAGGTGGGAGTGAGTTGCACGTCGTAACAAGGAGCGATAAGGGAGGACATTTATATTTTACTGATTTTTACAGAAAAAGAAAATAAAAGTTTTGAAAAGTTAAAAGGTCTAATTTACTACTCTTTTAATATTTTTGCCCTATTTTTATTCAAGGTCAAAGTTTGGAATTTTGAAGAGTTATTTGAGAATTGGTTATAGTTGAGTTATTTTATTTTGTTGCAGCAATTATTTATTTATTTGTTTAGACTTCTTTCTGGCTTTATTATTTATTGTTGTTATCGATTATATTGTGAAGCCCGACTTAGACCCGTCACGACTTTGTCGAGGTAAGGCTCGGCACTTACTCAGTATATGGGGTCGGTTGTACTAATACTACACTCTGTGCTCTTTTGCACAGATCCAGGTACTAGTCAGCAGTAGAGGATTCCAGGACGACCACCCGATTCATTTGGAGACACGAGGTACATCTGCCGGGGTTCGCAGATTACGAGAGTCTTCTCCTATTTTTACATACACTATTTTATATCATTCAGATCAGTTACACTATTTCTTTCAGCCATTATTTCTAGTATTCTTTAGTAGTTCGTGGATTGTGACACCAGACTCTGGGTTAGATCTAGATTTATTTATATGATTAGTTTCGTGGCTCGTTTTGTTTAGTTAATTGTTTGTTTCTCTTTATTACATTGGGAATCATTCTCTAGAAGTCAATAGACTCTGTGAGCATGTAATTTTTCACCTACTAAATACTCCTACAAAATTAGATAAATAAATTAATCTTATGGATTTTGTTGAATTTTTGGTGATTAATTGTGAATTGTTTTGCATTTTTGCATATTCATAAATCATCTTTTTAAAATTATTTAAAGTTGTATAATTCGGCGCACCATTATTATCAAGGAATTATAAACTCATTATTTGTGAGTAATTGAATTGAATAACAAAATGAATAATAATAATTTGAGGTGATGTAGTTTTGATAATTAATTTCTAAAATTAATCATTTTTATGGGTTTAATTAGGAATATTAAAATTAATTAATTAATAGACAAATTAAGTTAGAATTAATCACTACACTTTTATATTAAAGTTGTGGATTTAATTAAAAGCTAATTAATTAAATTAGTATAGGCAAAATTAGGCCTAAATTAGGACCTGGGCCAAGAAATACCCAGGCCCAAACCTATATCTACACTACTCACCTGGTCCAGCCCAATTAACCCCAAACCCGGCCAAACCCAGACCACCTAAACGACCCCGTTTTTACCTCTCCCCATCCCAGCCGTTGGATCACAACTCCACACCCCATCCACTATAAAACTGTCCAAATGCTTACCACCCCCCTCATTACATCCAAAGCCTAACCCCCACCAAACCCTAGCCGCCTCCCCTCCCC